>CAUYRT010017064.1:0-119592 GCA_963574885.1 Lepilemur ruficaudatus
TCCTGTCCAGAGCTGTTCAGAATTTCCAAAGGGCAGCAGCAGAGATGACAGGCCAGGCCCCACGGGGCTGCACAGCCCTGTATGAGGAGGGGCTGAGAGGCAGGTGGGGCACAGGGGAAGACCTGGGCTCCATCCCACTCACGTGGCAGCCTCAGGAAGGGCATGAGCGGCAGCGAGATCTGACAAGGTCTCCGATTCTGAACGGTCACCTGGTTGCCATTCTGAGCCAGGTGAACAGACAGGGGCTGTTGCAGGTGAGTGAGCCAGGACGACGGCTCGGGCTGCAGTGGAACAAGACGGTGAGGAGGGGCTGGGTTTGGCACCTGGTGTAGAGAGACAGCAGACGCACTGGCTGTGGGGAGAACAGGAAACCCCAGGGCTCTGCGTGGTGTCTGCAAGTCTGAGACGCCCATTAGATGACCCTATAGGAACATGGAACGGGCCACCCTCTCCTACGGAGAAATGCCTTTGCGAAGCAGATGTCCTCTCTCTCCCCTCACAGAAGTCTGATTCCAGCACACGAGCAGCCACAGTGCTTGTTAGGAGACTCCTTGCAGTTAGAGGCCATGTTGCCAGATGCTAAATCTCCCCCATAAGAAATCTGAAGACAAAATTGCAGCAGCCACTGTCCAAAATCAATATGTACAGCACAGCACAGAGCCCCGTTAGAGCAGCAGGTGTCGCAGCTGTAAACACTGGAGCCGGGCATGTTGACTTTGGCAACACTCACACGTGTCTTGTCATGGAAATAGAGTTTATCGAGATTGAAAACTGGGAATAGACAGCTCAGCAAGGCTGCCCTCTCCACTGTCATCCAAATCACGTTAGGAAGGGCAGAGTGGCCACTTCTTGAGTGCCTGGTGTGTGCGGGGTCTGGGCAAATGTCCTGGACTCTCTCCACACGTTATCTGACTTGGTCCTCCCAACAGCCTGGTGGGGTGAGTATGATTATTCTGTTTTTCAGATGCTGAAAATGGTGCTCAGAGAAGCTGAGCGATTTGTTCGGGATCACATAGACAATGAAGTGAAGCCCAAAGTAAACACCAGAATGGCAGCTCCTGTTAGCTGCCTACCAACTTTCCACTTCCTCTCGCTTGCTAATGGCACCTAATTTTTTACGGCAATCTGACCAGCCCCAGGGGAGGAATTATGGTCAGTCTTAGCTGGTCACAAGCATCCTGTTCCCCTTTGCCAGGGGCTGGTTGGGGTGAGCATGTGACCCATTTTGGCCAATGAGAAGGAAGATAATGGATGGGAGGCAGGGCTTCTGGGAAGATTTTCTCCCTGGAAAAAAGGGGAGAACAGCTTGAAGAGAGGTGTTCAATGCCCTTTATATCCCCTTCTTCTTCCTGCTTTTGTACCTGTTGGTGGAGAATCAGGTGTGTGGCCTGTGGCAGCCTTCTTAAAACCATGGGGTGACAAGGACAAAGCCAACAAGCTGAGGAAGCCACATGGAAGCTTGGAACATGCCCAGGCCCAGAATGGCATCACTGAGCTGTCAAACCACACTCAGCGCCCCCTGCCTCCAGACTTCTTGGTAAGTGACAAATGTCCATGTGGCTGAAGCCACTGCTAAGTATTTGAAAGTCATTTCCAGTGGAACACCTCCTAATCTAAACTTTGCCTGGTCTGACTTCAAAGCCCATGCTCTTTGTCCTGTTACACTCTGATGTTTGCTCGGCGGTCCAGCTGTCACCCCATGTCCATTGTCAAGGCCCAACAATGACAGAAATGATCAGATTTAGAAACTGAAAGGAAAACTGCCAGTTGAAAGAAGGAGAGGTGGTCAATTCTCGAGATCAGAACTCTGGCTCTGGCCTTAATTGTTCTTGGCATGAATCCTCATGCCACAGAACTACAAAGTGGAATGGACCAAAAATATCATCTGATCCAACCCCCTGCTTTATAGATGAGGAAATTGAGGCTTTGAGAGGCTAAGTGACTGGCCCAGAGGACCACAGGTAGCGTCAGCCCTGACCTTGGAATACAGCCCTCCCAGCTGGCTCTCAGCCAAGCCATCCTTCCTTGCTTTCCTCTCAAACTCTACCGACTTTGTCCTAAGCTCTGATTGACCAACCGCCTCCCATCAAAAAGGGGTTCTCAATTCAATCACATTCCTGTGACAGGATAAACTTTGGTGCCATTAACTGAGGTTTCTTTCACATACATTTTCATGTATCAAGTTACCGCCCTCTTCCAATGTTCATATGGAAATGCAACCAGAAAATATGACGAACCCCAAAACACGGGGGAGGGTCACATTATTGGCTTTTCAGATTAAAATCAATTCTCATTCTCCAATCTCATCACAGAGAATTGTCTTCAAAGCAACAGCTGGGCATTTGGAAGTTGAGTGACTAAGTCCTCGAAGGACCCAGTCAGAAGTATGTGCCAGAAACACATATATTAGGTTATTAAGTATGAAATGTCTGATTTCCCTAAGTGCGAAGTCTGACAGTTGATATCTCTGACATTTCATTTAGAAACTTCTTGTTTTACTTTTATTATGAAGGTACATCCTCAGTCTTTCAAATGCACATTTTGGCTTGTGATTATCTTTCAAATTTTTTTAGAGCAATTTTTGTGAGACCATGGATAAGTCAAAAATCTGAGTTATTTTTGAGTATGAGTTTTGTCGTGGAACCAACGCAGCACAGACAGCTTGAAATATCAACAAAGTGTTTGGGAAGGATGTGGCTAATGAACGCACAATAAGTTGATGGTTGGAGAAGTTCTGTTCTGGTGATTTTCATCTTGAAAATGAGCCATGTGGGTGACCTGAGACCAAGGTGGATATTGATGAGCTGAAAGCTGTAGTGGAAGCAAATCCATCTCAACCTACATTCATGCTGCTACATGAATCAGCAGCAAGGTTTGACATTACTATTCCAACAACATTGGACCATTTGAAACAAATTGGCAAGGTAAAGAAGCTGGATAGATGGGTTCTGCATGAATTAAATAAGCGTTAGAAGAAAAATCATCTGGAAGTTTGCCTTTCTTTGCTGTCACGACATAAAGGCAAACCATTTCTATACCGTATTGTTATGCGCAATGAAAAAGGGGATCTTTTTGACAATCATAAGCATTTGGCGCAATAGTTGGATAAAGATGAAGTGCTAAAACACAGTCCAAAACCAAATATTCATCAAAAAAAGCTAATGGTGTCTATCTGGTGGTCCAGCGTTGGTATTATCCACTACAGCTTCATGAAAACTGGTCAGTCGATTACAGCAGACGTCTATTGCAACCAACTGGATGAAATGATGAGGATGCTTGCGATTAAGCAGCCGAGATTGGTCAGTAGAGACAGGCCAATCCTCTTGCAAAAACCAACACTGCTCACACTACAGAGGCTGGCCTTGGAAACTCTCTGTCATCCACTGTATTCACCAGACCTTGCCTCAGCCGACTACCACTGCTTCTGGGCTTTGGACGACTTCTTGCAAGGAAAAATATTCAACTCTCAACAACCCGTGGAAAACACCTTTCGTGATGCCACTGGCTGTCAGGCTTCTTCGCTGCTGGCATAAACAAGCTACCACTAAGATGGCAAAACTGTGTTGATAGTTTAGGTGCATACTGTGATTAATTGTACTGGTTCTTGTTTGAGATACAATAAATTTAACTTTTGATTTGAAATCGGACATTTCATATTTAATGACCTACATAAATTGAGAAAAGATATGAAAATTCAGATCACCCCATCAAAGACCCCATGAAGATTACCAGACTGGGGGAAAGGGGAGCTCAGGTGCTGGAGAATCCCACAGAAGGGGACTGGAGTGCAGGGAGAAGGAGTGGGAGGACAACAGCGACAGCAGACAGGTGTGGGGAGGCTCAGAGCTGCCCCCAACTGGGGCAGGGCCTGCAGCAGATCACCAAGACCTGTGCTGGAACCAAGCACAGGGGCCAGGGCCTACTTCCTGCCTGCAGCGCCGGGCACATAGAACCCAGACCTCCGGCCTGGGGGAAGAGAGTCAAGGTGCTTTCCTGGGGCCAGGGAGAGGGCTGGTGGACATTCCCAAGTCTCTTGCAGCCCACGGAGATTTCTGCGGGTGCCAACACTCCTGGCGCTGTGTGAAAGCCCCAACGTTGGCTGAGGGGATGTGAGCAGCCAGAGGGCACCGTGATGACAGCAGAGCCATGGACATCACAGTGGCCTAGGTAGGCCTGACAGAGCTGTGGCCGCCTCGGCCAACACCAGAGAGGGACAGCTCTGGCCAGTGGGTCTCCTTAGGAAGAGATGTCAACAATGAGCTATGAGGGAAGACCTCCCATCTCCGCAAATACTAGTGCAGGAAGGGCAGGCGCTTCCCCTCCACAGCGAGCCAAACCTGCCGTTTCTTTCCTGCCACTAACGTGCTGCACAAGAAACACTCAGTTCCCAGCCTGCGGGACTCCCAGCCTCCTGCAGCAGGTGCCGGCCGCTCCCACTTGCCTGGGGCTGTTGGCGGTGCATTGAGTCGTGATGGCCTCCATCCCTGGGGGAGCCAGAGCTGCCCTCCTGTCTCACGCCCTTCTCCTGGAATCGGCAGGCTGGCCAGGGCCTGTCCTCCTCCTGGCAGGAAAGAGGGAAAGATCAGGCAAGTCTAATCGTGCAAGCGCTTTGCAAGCCTCTAATTGCCTCTCATTCGCCAATGTCCCATTGGCCAAAACAAGTCCCGTGGTGGAGGCCAGAGTCGGAGTGGGCGGACACGAGAGAGTGACGTGGCAAAGGGCAGGACGCAGGGAGGGCGGAGAGTCGGCCACACCTGCACTCTGCCACACCTGAAAGCCACCACCCACCCAATAGCTCTCAAAATGAGACACCTGATTTTAACTAGCCTTAAGTACAAAATGGCTGCTAGATGATGAAGTTGTCTGAATTTACCTGCAATTGACTAGTTTAGGTTTTCTGCTGTTAGAAATTAAATTCAGTATAAACATGAAGTTCAAATGCAGAAAAAAGGCACAGTTTCTGCTCATGTGATTTTGTGACTCATTTGTATCCACTGCATTCTTTAAGCCAAAGGCACAAGTTTGCCAGAACGATCCATAAGTCAGCCGTAAATACTCCAGAAGCCCCACAACCAAACCAGGAAATGACATCCAATGCCAACATGGGTTTACTTTCAAAGAGCAGATAGAGAGGTGGAAAAGACTGGTTAAAAATTCTGATTTTGCCTATGAGTGTGGATTCTGGAACAAAGTGTCCGGGGGCCTCTGACTCCATGTTCCTGGAATATCACCTTTCCAATGACAGCCATGTCTGCAATTACAACGATAATTGCTTCACATGTAAAATACCACTTATCTGGCTAAAAGAGCCGTCAGGGCCAAGGCAAAAGATAACATTGAATTGCTTGTTGTCAGATGAATGATGTTGTCATCATTAGACCAGTTCCAGGGGATAATCTGTGGATAAGGATGGAGCATTTTAGGAGTGGCTGGGACACCACACTAAACGTGAGCTTGCATGTTGTTCCACAAGCCAGAGGGTCTTTCTCGGTGGTCACCGTGAGATGCCCCTGGGGCAGCCAGGAGAGAAACAGGAAGCACTCAAATGCCACAGGATGGGAGGAGGGATTCCAGAGGTCTGGGCAATTTATGTCAAAGCGAGCATTGCACGAGCTTCTCTCTGAGGGGCGGGGGAGAGAGAGAGAGAGAGAGCTTTGCTTCCTGTTTTCAGTAACAGAAGAGGGCTGCCTTTGTCAGGGTCTCTGCCATGTCCTATCTTTTGGCCTCTATGTGTGTGTTTATGTGGTGCCCTCTTCCAGTGTTTCAAAAAAGTTTTCAGAGAACAAAATGTTTGTGTCCTTTCTATAAGCTGGGGTTTGGGGGTAGAAGGGATGGGAGTAGATGGATGGGATTTTTTTTTTTTTTGCCCTATTTCCCCAGGACTCCTGGGGGCCTGTTAGTCAGGGGCTCTGACACACAGTGGGTGCCTTGAAGGGCAAGGACTTCTCACACCATCTGCACAGAAGACATGAAGTCCAAAGAGGCCTGCCATGAGCTTCATTCCCCATGGGGGAACGTGGTTTGTGAATCACATCACAATAAAGGTGTTAAACAAAAGTGGTCATGGAGTGAACGGCCCTGCAGTGTCAGGGGCCTCGGCACCGCTCTCATAGCACCCTGGAAACCCCAGCTCGAGCCGGGCCAGCGCCTCCTATTTTAGAACCTCCTGGCCGCCCTCGTCAGGGCTCCCGGAAAGCCGGAGTCAACCAGCTCCAAACGGTGTGCCACGGCCGGTCGCCTGCAGGGCAGCCGCGATGCCAGCACCTGGAGCTGGGCCGCTTGGGCACATGCCGGGCTGTCCTCACCGCTGTACAGGACGCACAGACGGCCACGACCACGGCGAGCGGCGTAGGCACCAGCTGGAGCTGGAGCTGCTAGTGTCAGGTTTCAGCTTCTTAGGTCTGATCTCTGGTGGCAAACCTCCCCGTCACCAGCCTCTGCCCTCCAGCCAGGGATTAACGATCATAGGGACCCAGGTCAGGCAGTCTGTCCCATCAGAGGGGCCCAACCTCGAGATCTGGGCATTCAGCCCTCCTAAGAAGGGGGCTCTTCCTGGAAACCCCCTGGGGATTCGCCACCGGGACTCTGGGAAACCCAACTGCATGCACGTGTGCCAGGCAGCAGCGGAACCATGCTGGCCCTGCTTGGACCCCAAGGTGGTATCCAGCAAGAGCAAAGAGAAACCTGGGTCTCCTGCCCACTGGCTTTGGAATGCTGCCTCAAGGAAGTGCTGCAAGGAAGACAGAATGATGATGTGACTTCTAAATTCATCTGTGGCTTCCCGGTACAAAATGCTGGAAGCCACTCAGGATAGTCTGTGGTGTGGAAACTGTGAGTGCTGAAGATCAACCCTCCACTTCTCCCTCTAGCATCAGGCATGGCCCTTAGCCACTGTGACACCCCAAGGCCTCCGGCCCAGCCTGCCCATTGCACAGCCCCGACACCTAGGCTATGACAAGAAAGGGGCCTGGGGCCTGGAGCAGCTGCCCGCTGGGCTGGACCAGGCTGGGCTGGGCTGGGTGCCCCGGGCTGGTCCCTGCAGCCCTGCTTCGCTCTGTGCCAGTGCTGGGCTCTGCTAAGATTCCACATGAAGAAAGGCGTGTGTCTGTCCTAAGTCGTTTTGAACCGCCTTGTATTGTGGCCTGCAGGCCGTATGGGGAGCCCCCGCTCACAGTGGACAGCAGCACAGCTTTCTACCACGGTGATCTTGCCCAGGCTGCAGGCCCTGACGGGGTGCAGAGGCCCAACCCTGCTGGGAAGTCCCCTCCCTCACTGCCCCACCTCAGGAGACCAGGCTTTTGACAAGGTAATTAAGTTAAAACGAGATCAGTAAGGGTGGCCCCTCATCCAGTCTGACTGGGGTTCTTATAAAAGGGGGAAATTGGACACAGACACACTCACAGGGAAAGTGTCACGTGGTGTGAGGATGTCCATCTACAAGCCAAGGGGAGAGGCCCTGGGCGGACCAGCCTGCCCACACCCGGATCTCAGACCTCCAGCCTCCTGAGCTGGGAGGCAAGGAACAGCCGTGGGCTCTGTTACAGCCGCCCCAGGTACTCGTCCCGGAGATCCAGGGGCTGACTGGGGAGGCAGAGACCTGACTGGGGAGTTGAGCAGGAAAGGCTTCCCAGCCACAGCCGGAGGACAAGACCAGCAGGAGAAGGAGACCCAGCCGGGCCGGGAGGGTTGTGGGGGAGATGTTGCTATCTGAATGTCACAGAAGCCACTGCAGGGCGGGGGCAGACCTGATACACAGCAGCCACTGGCTCCCGCCACTTGGTGCAGAGCTGCTGGGGGGGCAGAGGCGATCGATGGCAGAGGCCAGGTGCCAGGCTGCTGCGTCACCCAGGCCAGGCGCTGCTGCTCCGACCAGGGAGGGCCCTGCAAGGTTTGCTAGACCGCAGCGGAAGGGGTTGGAACAAACAGAATTCCACTTTGGACACGTGAAGTTTGGGGGCCGTTTAGCTCCCCAAGTGTAAGATTTCCAGTAGGAGCTGCAAATTTTCCTCAAAAAGGACTAGAGAAAGGGCAGCATTTCTACATTCTGGGACTTGCCCGACAGACCCAAAAGGAGAGACAATAAAACTGCCTCCTCACGGGTGCGCGTGCCGCAGTTCGACAGTTAACTCTTCTCTCTCTCTCTCTCTCTCTGTGTCTCTCTGTCTCTCTCTCTCTCTGTCTCTCTCTCTTAAAGAAATCTGAGACACCGTCATTTCACTCACACTTCAGTATTCATCTGCAACTGATAAAAACACTTGGAAAAGACATAACTACAACACCACAATCACGCCTAACAAATTGACCGTCGGACGGGAGCCAGCGGCGGCCCCCACTGCCCCGCGCAGTATGAAGCAGGCCCAAGAAACCGAGGACGTTGAGTCCAAGAACTCTTGTGTGGACCCGTGATGTGTCTTCAAACTCTCCAACAGTCTGCTTGTCAAAGAGGGGACTGTCTTTGTTTTGTGTCGCTCTCAAGGGTAGAAGTAGAACCCGTGGATGGATCTAGGGAGGCGGGTGGGGTGAACGGCATCCTGGTTTGCCCAGACTGCGCGGTCTTTACGCTGAAAGTCCAACCTCCTGGGAGCCCGTCGGTCGTGGGCAGACCAGGACGGTTAGCCACGCCAGACTGGGTGACTCCAGGTCCACACAAGTGTCTGTGCTGAGTTCTCTGGGCGACACCCGCCTCCCCAGACCCCCACTCGTTCAGATATAAGGCATAATGCTGTTGGCGTGACCTCAATGTCAATGACCAATAACATACATTAAATAAGTCATCTTCAAACAGAAACACACATGAAACGAGGTTACATATCCATCACCTGCCGAAGATGTGCCCAGAGGCCGCAGGAACCTAACCCTGCATCTCCCCTGGGGGCAGCTGTTCCGTACTCACTAAGTTGGTGTTCGTGGCGACTTCACAGAACAGGACCACTGAAAATAAGGAGACGCAACCGTGCATCAATGCAACGGCATGTTATTCAGCCGTAAAAAGAACTGAAGCGTGACACATGCTACCACACGGATGAACGCTGAAAACATTATGCTAAGGGAGGGAAGCCAGTCACAGAAGACCACGTAGCGTCTGAGCCCGTTCATGTGAAGTGTTCAGAACCGGCAAGTCTGTAGGGACGGAGAGTGGATTAGTGGCTGCCCGGGCTGCGGAGGGGGCTGGAATGCGAATGCTGCCGGGTGCAGGGCTCCGCTCAAGCAGGCGAAACGTTCTGAATGCGACTGTGCTAACAGTTGCAGATATCTACGGACACATTAACAGCCCCTCAATTGTACACTTTAAGTGGAAGAACTGTGTGGTATGTGAATTACATCTCAATAAAGGTGTTTCGTAAAAGCCTCCTTCCCGGGGATTGCACAAGACGAAGCAGAGCAGGGGTCTACCTGCCAGGCAGCGGTCCCCTTCCCACGGCCCAGGCCGCTCTGCCCTCTCCCTCAGGACACTGGCTGATTGTGTGCCCACAGCACAGGGGGCAGAAGGGCCTGATGGGCATGGAACCCTAGGAGGGAGTGAGCTCCTCTTGTCTAGTTGCCTGAGCCCCGATTGGAAGATCATTTGGTGGAAACTTAGGGGATTCAGGCAGCGGACAGCAGAGGTTCTAGAAACCTACAGAGCAACCTACACAACTGTAAGGTTTCTGCCAAGCCAGAGTCATGACTCCATCAAGAATGCTTTTGACCCACAAGTAGCAAAATAGCTGACAAGCAGCAGCTAGACAACAAGGAGTGGCCATGATCTCACATGGCCAGAAGTCCGGAGGTAGGTGGGTCCAGGCTGACACGGGAGCTGGAGGACAGGCGTGGGTACCAGGCTCCCTGTCCCCCACTCTGCCACCTGAAGCCTGTGCTATCCATCCCAACCTGCTACCTCATGGTCACAAGAGGCTGCCAAGCTCCGTGTATCACATCATCACACGAAAACAGTTACGGTAGGAAGGAGGGGAAGGTGTAGACAAGCTTTTTCCTTAAGTGACTTTGTCTTTTTTTTTTTTTTTTTTGAGACAGAGTCTCACTCTGCTGCCCGGGCTAGAGTGAGTGCCGTGGCGTCAGCCTAGCTCACAGCAACCTCACACTCCTGGGCTCAAGCGATCCTCCTGCCTCAGCCTCCCAAGTAGCTGGGACTACAGGCATGCACCACCATGACCGGCTAATTTTTTCTATATATTTTTAGTTGGCCAATTAATTTCCTTCTATTTATAGTAGAGACGAGGTCTCGCTCTTGCTCAGGCTGGTTTCGAACTCCTGACCTTGAGCAATCCGCTCGCCTCGCCCTCCCAGAGTGCTAGGATTACAGGTGTGAGCCACCGCACCCGGCCTGTGACTTTGTCTTTTTACCTGAAGGGCACAAGTATTCCCCAGAAGCCCCACAGGCAGACTTGCTCTGTGTCTTCTCACTGGCCATGACGGGGTCACCTGCCTAGTCCTGGACCAATTGTGGAATCACAGCTGTTGGCTTAGATCAGGCACAGCGAACCTCACGAGGCTGAAATGATGGGATCACCATCCCTCTACTTCAATAGGCAAAGCCAGCTTCTGCTGTAGGGAAGAATGAAAAGGCAGTGAGGTGAGCCGAGAACAGTACGGGGAGAATGTCAAGGAAAGTGGAAGGAAGACTGACAGCATTCTCTGGCAGGAATACTACTTTGACATTTTGCAGAACCACCTGAAAAAGACAGACTTGGATGCTTGCAATTGGAAGTTCTAAATCTGTAGCCCCTAAAGTCCCCAGGGCTTAAAGATATCAGAGATTGGCCAGGCTTGGTCGCTCATACCTGTAATCCCAGCACTTTGGCAGGCCAAGGATGGAGGATTGCTTGAGGCCAGGTGTTCAAGACCAGCATGGACAACAGAACGAGACCCTGACTCTACAAGAAATAAAAAAATAAAAAATTAGCCAGATGTGGTGGTGCGTGCCTGTAGTCCCAGCTACTTGGGAGGCTGAGGCAGGAGGATCGTTTGAGCCCATGAGTTTGAGGCTGCAATGAGCTATGATCCCACCCCAGCAGCCTGCACTCCAGGTCTCACTCCAGTGAGGCCCTGTCTCAAAAAAAAAAAAACCCAAAAAGAGCCTGTCGGAGGAACACCTGTGCAGGCACCTCTGCCTCTCCATGGAGCATTTCCTTGGTCCAAGAAGGTGAAACTTTTCATTGTGTTACTGAAATACACCCTGAGGTCGCCTCTCGCCTCCGTGTGCCCCTTCATTAGCGGGTTCTTCGGATGTGAAATGCAATTTGAATGGGACCTGTTTGCACTGACCCGCTGAGCACGGATCCTACTGGGAGACAAGCAATGCTTCCGGCGAGGAGAAGCGGTGCTGTCCCCGTGCGTGTGCGTCCCAGACACACGCCCTAAATGTGCCACCATGTCTTGTGAACACAGCAAAACAGCAGCAACCTTCTAAAAATCCACTGGTTTCTGGATCATTTGCATTTTTTATAGTTTGCCAACAAAAGATAGGGAGAGGGGATTTATTAATGTTTCAAGAAATTCTCCAAAAGGGGAAGAAGCAAGCATTTTTAGCGAGACCCAGAGATGCTCACCTAACTATGACACCGCATCACTTGTCCCACTGCCTCTCCCAGGCAAGCCCCTTCGAAGGGAGCGGGGATGTGCGGCTCTCAGAGCAGACAGCTGCTGCGGCCGTCCAGAAACTGCCCCGGGCGTGCGTTAGCTCACCCAGGCTCTGCATTACGGTGTGGTAATGGCCATTTTCAGAAAACAACCAAAGCAATTTCAGGATGTGCTGTCACAATAGGCCCACTAAAAATAAAGTCAGCACATAAATAGATTAAGAAATTGACAGAATAACAAGGCATAAAGAATTAGAATGAATGCACACGCTGCAGATGACAGCCCGGCGCACCGCGCGGGAGACGGGAGCGAGAGGGAGGGTGGAGCTGTATCTGCTGACTCCGTGGTTTCCATATGTCTCCCGACTGCGGGGACAGCTTATTGCACGGGGACAGTCAGCGCATAATCTAATTCCGCAGCAGCGCCGGCGGAGGCTCCACACCGAGAGGGAAGCAGCTTTCGTTGCAGCGTTCCAATTTCTCGTGGCTGATGCCTCCTAAAAGACGGATCGGGAGTCTTGCAGAGCTGATCCCTAGTCCCAGACGTGAGTTTGGAGAAGGACAAAGATGAAGTGCAGAAGGGAGTGAGCTGGAAAAAAGTGTTTTTAATTCAGTCAGGACATTTGGAGAAAATGAATCCTTCGGAAAACTGGCATGGAGAGGAAAGAAGAAAAAACTCTCTGCCGCAAACTTACCGTGCAATGGCAGGTCCGTACACACACGGTCACTTGGGACGGACCCCTTCCCATCGAGGGCTCCCAGGCCATCTCACTCAGCCGGAACCACAGAGCTCTGGACAGGGCAGACCAGTGTCTCTCCAGTGAATTTTAACACTGAAATTGCCCTTTTTAAAAATATTTTTTTGTGGAACACCTTGGTAGAGCTCTCAGAGATGTTTTGTCCTAGATACAAACCACACGATTTTCGGTTGACTGAATGTAGGACAGTTGAGGAGTACAGCCTTCGACACTTCTGCCTGGCCAAGACCAATTTTCTTTGAAAAAGGAAACATTTTTATTATTATTTTTCCAGTTCAGTACCCATTCAATTAGCCACAGGGGACGCGGCTTCAAGAGCAGAAATGATGGCACTGAGTTCTCCGGGTTGGCGGAAAGGACCACGAGGTCGGCCCTAACCTGGCCTGGGGCCGATGCCTGCTCCTGCCTTTCCTGCCGTGCTAGTGTTTTGGCAGACGTTCATCAGGGTCAATAAAAGTTAAATAAATGAAATGAAGCTCCACCGCGGAGATATTTAATCATTGCATTACGCATACAATTGTGTCCAGGTGCTTTGCCAAGTATAGAGCTGGTTATGGCTTCATCTGGTTCCTAACTTAGCATTCCGTGTTTTCAAAAGGCAGATGGGACGTTCTCACCCATCTTTCTCTTGAAGGTTCTCCAGCCTGACTGGAGTTAAAGGAAGGGGAGGGGAGGCATGGGGTGGCAGGAAGTCGGGGGGCTCTGAGGACTCCCACTTGGCCAGGGTTTCCAGCACTGAGGGCATCTGGGGCTGAGTCCAGGGTAGGGAGTGATCTTTCGCATTGCAGGCTTTCTGGGAGGCAGGTGTAGGGGTCTCCCCTCGCCTCTCAGAGGCCTGTGCACCCCTCTGCAGCCGAGCACCACTAGAGCAGGGCTCAGGAACTTCAGTCAGTGCCTGCTGCGGTAGGGACCCGACACTGAGTAGTGCCCATGGCGGGGAGAGAGGGGCCTGTCTGGGTAGAATGGGGAAGAGGTTCAGGGGATGAAGGCGGGAGGCAGAGAATTTCAATGCACGATTAAAAAATGAAGACCGAGGTGCTCTTCAAAATAGACTCACTCATCACATAGATGGTTAATGGATTTTCAATGAAGGGGAAAAGCAATTAAGTAGGAAAGATAAGCTTTTCAATAAATGATGCTGAAATAACTGGACACTTATATGCAAAAAACCAGACCTTCATCCATCCTCCAACCCCACACAAAAATTAACTTCAGAATGATCATGGACCTCAATGTAATGCCTAAACTATAAAACTTCTAGAAGAAAATACAGGAGAAAACTTTGTGACCTTGGTTTAGGCAAAGATTTCTTAGCTGTAATATCCAAACACATGATCCATAAGAGAAAAAAAGTGATTAATTGGACAGCAACAGGATTAAAAACTTCTGCTCTTCAAAAGACAATGTTAAGAGAATGAAGACATGCCGGAGATTGGGAGAAAATATTTGCAAAATACATATCTGATAGAGGACTTGTATCTAGACTGCATTTTTTTAAACTTTCAAAACAATAAAAAAGAAAACAAACAACACAACTAAAAACTGGACAGAAGATTGGAACAGTTTGCCAAATTGTCAGCGAATGCCAAAGAAGATATATGCATGGCAAATAATCACATGAAAAGATGCTAAAAGTCATTAGCACCTCTACACACCTATTAGACAGGCTAAACTAGAAAGACCAGTCACACCAAGTGGTGGTGAGGAGGCAGAGCAATGGGATCTCAAATCGGAGTCACAAGTCACTTGGTTACTTTTTATAAAAAGTGTTTTACAGAAGAGTGCAATACCCAAATAATAGTTCACTTGATGTCAGGAACCTAAAACTCAGTGTCCTGCATCAATGATCCCAGAAAGGGGGCATTATCCTTATCACCCCCATTTAATAGACAAGCAAACTGAGACCTGGAGAACTGGCTCACTAAATGAGTTAGTGTTAAAAAGACAAAGCAGGTGGGCAGTTCCCCTGCCCAGTGTCTATCACTGCATCACACGGCTTCGGTGAGCTACAACGCCGTAAAGACCACACCAAAGAAAACGCCACCTCAGCAAGGACAACAAGAAAGATGACTTTTCCCCAGATACACTGCCAGCACCTCTCTATCAGCAGAGGCACTATACAGAAATCTCATTTTAAAAGGAAACCTGGAAAATTTGGAAAGAAAAAATATGTCTAGGAAAAAAAGAGGGATTCGGCAGTGAATCTTTTTTTGTGTATAATTTCCCTTCCCTTGCTGTCTTCAACCAGAAAGGAAAACAAGTTAAATATAGACTCTTGAGATACTTCCAGACTTGGGCAAACAGGCATTAGGAAAATTGTTGAAAGTTTCAGAAAACTGTGAAGTATAATCAGAATTGTGTTCATTGATGACTTAGTATTCACCGGGTCTTCTTCTAAAGGTTTTATACCTGATAATGCCATTCGATCTCTGCAGGAAGGGATTATTAGCCAGATTTTAGAGATGATCAAACCAGCCTTCAGAAAGGTTAAGTAACTTGCCTAAAGTCACACAGCCAGTTGGTGGCAGAGCCGGGACTCACATCCAGGTTTGTCTGGTATCAACTGATATAAACGCCTGTCTCTTCCGATCCATTCGCCGCCTCCACCAGCGAGCGAACGAACGATCCGCAGGTCTGGGTCCCGTCCTGTCCTATCCGTCTTTCATCCTTTGTGCTTATGTAGTGGCACCAGGTGAGTACTTAAGTGTCTGTGATTTCAAATGGCTTGTCTGTCTTCCCACCCCCACCCACTGGCAGTTCGTAAACACTTTCCAGACGGAAAGACGACCCCTGTGGGACCCTCGCCTCTCTCTCCCTCCTCTGCACCTTGGCCCGAGTCACTCACTCTAGATACAAAACTAATAAATGTCAGTGACAACTGCAGCCCCTAGACAGGGAAAGCTACCGGCCCCAGCCCCCTGGAGGCCCAAGTGTGGATTAATCCCACCTGGAAAACCTCCAGACCGCCCGGGATTGGGGGCACTTCTAGACACCTTCCCTGATCAGCTGTGGAAATGAATCCGTGTTCACCACACAGCATTGTTCCAGCCAGCGGCAGGCAGCGCGCTTGGCAAGAATTAAGGCTTGGAACACGCCGGTGATTATTTTTAATTGGATGGGCCTCGTGGCTGTAACAAAAATCAATGTATTTCTGCCGTGGCTGCAGACGCACCGATCTGTCCTGGCCCTGCAGCTCCCTGGGGCCACAGGAGGCCAGCACCCCGGAGAGGAGCCCCAGGGCTTTGCTTGGGGCTTGGAGTCTGGGACAGGCCGGGGGAGCAGGTGGGTGCAGGTTGAAGGCACAGACTCCTGCTAAGCATCTGCCACTTGCATCGGGGGCGACAAGCTTCCTGTACAGGACGGGGCTGAGCAGGGGCTTGTGAGACAGGCATTGCTTTTGTCTCTGGTGGGAATCAGCATTTTGAAATATTAAAACTAAAACAATACAACGTGGCCTCCTGGGTGCCGATGAGAAGCACGTGTCTCTCCTCCCTGCTGGCCGCTGCTCCAGGTCTTTGGGGCCATGGGGGCTTGGCTTTTGGGGCCAAAGGGGGTTTTCAATGAGTAAAATAGATGACACAAGTGTCATCTAACATGGAACCTATTTTTTAAATGATACGTTGAGGAAGAAGAAAGTCATTGCATATCCACCCAAGGCTTCAAGAACCCTTAAACCTGCTTTAAAGGTTTCTCCCAAGAAAGACAATGGCATGGCCTCGCTTGGCGTCCAGCAGTGTACAGACAGCATGCTGCCTCCTGTCGCAACTGAGGAGGGGACCCAGAGCCAGAGAGTAGGTCCTGGGGCCTCCCCGGCTCCTCTCAGGTGCTGGCCCAGGAGCTGGTGACACAGCCACAGGCAGCTCCCCCAGCTGCAGTTGGGAAGTGTTTTTCTGCACACAGGAGCTCAGGGAGTGAGCAGCCACCATCTCAAGCGACGTGTCTTTTGAGGGTTTTTGGAAGCTGCTTCTAGACCACCATGCAGCCTTACTAGAAAGAAAAGGGAAACTCCCTGTAGCACTGAGAGTCTTGCTGCCGCTCGTGTTGCGTTGTGCCAGCTGCCACTCCATGTTCCCTCGCTGAAAAGTCCCCAGATGGCACTCAGTGACATCAAAAACAATTTAAAACACTTTACAGTGAGCCTGATTACAGTTTCTAACCCTTGTCCTCGGCGGGGGTCTAACACACACACACAAGCACACATGAAGAAATCTTGGCGTTCAGACACCCTCTAAGCCCCCCGAGCCCGGCTCCCTGCAAACCCCCTGGCATCTGCATCCTGAGCCGAGGCTTGGTGGGCAGGCTGGGTTGCATGTCCTACAAAGCTCCCGATGCTCACAGACACGTAAGCGATTCCTCTCTCCAGGCCTTGCTTTTGTGTAGAAATTTATCATATTTTTTCCTCAGTCCAGAAGTAAATTATTTTTTTTGAAAACTTGAAGAAAATCCTTTAAGCTGTTTTGAACTTATTCAAGGATGTAAAAAGGGTATTTCTACCCAGAGTTCAGATGCTTAGTATGTTCTAAATAGCCCAAATAATTTGAATTGGGTCTCTTTATATAGCATCTTAAAAAGATGCCGTTTATGAAGAGAAATACAGCCATGAAATCAAGGATGTGGGAGAGGTGATCCTGCCGGTTACAGCGACAGAGCGAGACTCATAAATCTCGGCTTCTGTTCCAGGCTGTGGACAGGATTTATGTGTTCATGGTGGCACACGGAGGCGACAGGGAGAGACGCAGAACTTGGATATGGAGGAAATAAGATCATCTTGTTAAATCATCACGTTAAAGGATGAAACCCGCACACGAGAGGCCAGAGTCCGCACGCGCAAAGCGACCTTAAGAAACACGCCGGTCTGCGCGTCAGACGGGATCAGCCACGACCGCCCTAGACGAGGTCGCAGGGGCACGTGTGGCAGCTCACACCCAAGCCGGCGGAGGGGCAGAGAGGGTGGGGGACCTCTGGGCCAGGCACCGGAACGTTCTGCTTGGTGGGAAGCCGTGGGCTGTCCCTGGCTGACTGGGGACCCAAAGCCCTGCTCTGCCAGTTACTAGCTGTGTGACCGTGAGCGGGTCACTTAGCCTCTTGTCTTCGTCTATTCAAGCTGCGATAACGAAGTACTAGATAGGCTGGGTGACTAACAGACCTCAAACATTCATTTTTCACAGTTCTGGAGGCTCCGAGTCCACGATCAGGGTGCCCGCACGGTTGAGTTCTGGGGCGGGCTTTCCTCCGGGTTGCGGAGGGCAGCCTGTTCATTGTACCTTCACATAGTGAAAAGGGTGAAGGAATTCTTTGGCGTCTCTTCTATAATCCTATTTATCGAGGGCTCTATGCTTGTGACCTAATCACTTCCTAAAGGTCTCACCTAATACTGTCACATCGGGGGTGAGAATCTCAATCTATGAATTTCTGGGGGGGGGGGCCGCACATACATTCAGTCCATAGCACCTCTCTGAGCCATAATGGCCTCGTTTGGGAAAACGGAGATAACAGTACTTAACCTGCAGAGCTGAAGGAGGATAAAATGCATATATGACACTTCGCAGGATGGTGGTGATGGCAGTGGTGGTAGCTATACTGGTCAGGTGGTTGTGGTTGCCGTACTGGTGAGAGTAGCTATAGCAGTGGTGGTGGTAGTGATTATGGTGGTGGTGATTATGGTAGGGGTGGTATTGGTGGTGGTGATTATGGTGGTGGTGGTGGTACTGGTGGTAGTGATTACGGTGGTGGTGGTTATGGTGAGGGTGGTATTGGTGGTGGTGATTATGGTGTTGGTGGTGGTACTGGTGATAGTGATTATGGTGGTGGTGATTATGGTGGGGGTGGAATTGGTGGTGGTGATTACGGTGGTAGTGGTGCTATTGGTGGTGGTGATTATGGTGTGATGCCTGTGTTGGTGGTGGAATTGGTGACAGTGATTACGATGGTGGTAGTCATAAAGACTGGCAGAGCCTGGTGGCATTATCAATACCCATTAGCCAAAGGCACCAGAAATACATGGATAGTTGAATAAAGCTGTGTTTCTTGGTACTTGTTGCCACAGGGACACTGCACACCACGGGGAACCTTGGGGTGCCCCAGCAGAGGTGAGGGGGAGTTGCTACAGGATCTGGGCTTGTGCTGGATGATCTAGGGGTAGTGGCTCTGGATCGGGTATCAGAATATTGCAACTGGGCGTGACTGGGCATCGCTCGTCTCTATGTAGGGCATGAAGGAGTGGGGCGGGGCTGAGGCTGTCCCTGGTAAAGAAGTACCCGTCATCCCTACTCGGTGAGAGGGAGGGACCCGTGGTCGTTTGTGTGGTTTGAGCAGCGTGCTGGTTTTGTCCACGTTCAAACAAGTGGCCTTGTTTTTGTCTCTCTCCTTCCGGTCACAGAGCGGCCTCATTCAGTGTCGGTGTTCAGGAAAGTGTGTTTGTTCAACAACAGGACATCACGGACACGCCTGAGCTGCGGGTGCCAGGCAGGCTCCCAGCTGACAGCTGGCAGGGCCTGACTTCTCATTTCTTACTGTCCAGCCCTAGAATCCTTGCGCTGGTTCTCTTGGGAGCCTTACGTGACCTTGATGATTCCGAGTGTGCTTTAAACTCTCTGCCTTACAGGATCAGGAACCTCAAATCATCCCCACCCAGACCTAAAGGCCTTCCTCTCACCAGCACCTCTGTGATGATTACTGGGCTTCTCACGCATGGGCCTGCTGGGGACATTTGGTATTTCAGATCCTGATGGCAGTGTTAACATTGAACCTATGAAATTGCCACTTTTATAGGTCAAAAGGATTCAAATATTGTCAATTTCTCACGGTAGAGCCTACATATTTCTCACTGTTGGTTTATAAATTATCCTGGAGCCCGTGACTGCCTGCCGTGGGACACTGTGAGAGGAAGGCCTCTATGTCTGGGTGAGGATGACTCGAGGTTTCTGATCCTCTAAGGCAGAGAGTTTAACCGCAAACCACACTCAGAATCATCCAGGTCATGGGAGGCTGCTGAGAGGAGCCCAGACTTGTTGCGCCGGCGCCCTCTTCAGTTTATCACAGGCCGTGGGCCTCTGTCACAGGGCAAGTCAATTAACTCACCAGCTGTGAAGGGACCACCCTAGGACTTTGCCGGGCACAGGTGCTGCCCACGCTCCAACGCAGGCGGAAGGGTAGGTGGGTGAAGGGAGACACCTGAGAAAACTCCAGGCACAACTCTCTGGGGCAGGGGCCGAGAACCGACATTTAACTTGAAAGTGGCTGGGGTCTAGACAAGGAACCTGTACTACCTGGATGCAAACCACACCTGGCATCACAGGTTCCTGTAACTTGTCCCCAGGCCCAGTTTTCACCTTAGTAAAATTCTAGTGGTGATTGCTGCTTTAATTGATCGTTTACCCGGTGGGAGGCACGGAGCCCCTGAGTGAGTGAGCAAAAGTCAGGCACACAAAACCGCCTGTGCTTACATAGCCCATTGTAAGGGCGGTTTCTGAGGCACAGGGAAGGGGCCGGGCTCTGGCAGGCCTGGCTGGCCCCGTCGGTTTCGGCACTTCTGGCTAGAACCAGTTATCCCCCGGAATGTGGGAGCAGCTGCTGGTAGACTCTGGGGGGAGCCCAGGTCTGGGGAAGACAAGTGTATGAGTGTCCTGTGGCCGCTGTCACCAACTACCATAACCTTGGTGGCTTAAAACAACAGACATTTGTCCTGTCATGGTTGGGAGGCCAGAAGCCCCCAGCCACCCTCAGCACTCCTTGGCTGGTGGCCACACGCTCCAACCTCTGCCTCTGACTTCCCACGGCCTCCTCCGCTCCTGTGTCCTCTTCCGCCTGTCTCAAAGCTCCCTCTGCCACTCTAACAAGGACACTTGTCACTCGATTTAGGGTCCACACAGATAATCCAGGATGATCTCTTCATCTCAAGATCTGTAACTTAATTATATCTGCAAAGACCCTTTTTCCAAATACTGTCACATTCACAGGCTCCGGGGATTAGGATGTGGACGTGCCCTTCAAGGGGGGCCCATCCGGCCACACGGGAAGCGGCTCGGCTCGTGCCGCCTGCTCCATCTGGCTTCGCTTGCAGCCTGCCAGGCTGCCGAACGTCCCTCGAACGGGCCCGTGCTTCCTGCACGCGACAGCACTCTCCAGTGGCAGGGTCCTCATCCCCCTCCCACCCTGGAAGCTGTGCCTCCCGGCGGTGGCCAGGCCTCTGTGGCACTGCCCCCACTGCGATCTCTGCCCCCATAACCACGTCCCCCAACTGCCTTTGGAAACCTGGCTGCCTCCCTCCCTCTCCCTGGGCCTTTACCCCAGGTGGCCTCTGCAAGGTGCTGGTCCTCAGACCCTCCCTGCTCCTGAGCCTCCCCGGTCCTGCCATCCTCCCGTGGGAACGCAGCCCATCAGCCTGACACGCACACACTAATTCTGCTTCGTCCCTGTCCTCTGGAATGGCTCCTAATTCCCTCGGCAGTGACTAAGCACCTCTCCGTCACCACTCCGGCCATTCGTGTCAGCGCCGGCGCGGCCTGGATGTACCGTTCTCCTGTAGCACCAAGGCTGTCCAGGCAGCCCTTGATTTAAGAGACAATATCACTTGCTTCCAAGTTTACGAGGCAATAAACAGCCCCCGCATATTGATGAACGCGAGGTGTTTGCTCAGCACATTTGCTGTGCGCATTTATTACAAGGGCTGTGCTTTAAAGCAAATGAAACTGCGACTGTTTTCATTTCCTTTGGGAGGGCCATCCCTCTCCCACAGTGGTCTCAACCCATCTGATCCCTGCTGCCTCTTCCCAGGGGCTGGGAGGCAATGACATGGCCAGCTGAGATGCACCCTGTAGCGAAAACTCGCCTCAAAGGCCCTAGGACACGCTGCTGGGAGGGTCTGGAACAAGCCGGGAAATAAAAGAGGCTCCTTCCTCCAAGGGCCCCACCCTGGGGGCTCTCTCCAGCCCGTGTCTCCTTGCCGGAGAGGAGCACACGCAGTGACACAGAGCCCGCCAGCTGCCAGCATCCACGGCCGGCCACAGCATCACACACCAAATAAAATCCCTTTTCATCTTAAGAAGCGTGGACGCCTACAAGGCTGGGCTGCTAGTCCATAAAGATGACTCTTTGGAGCATTTACTAGCTGGAATGCCCGTGAATCCAAACTGGTTTATGTATAAAATATTAGGAAGGTTCGGAGGAGGTGGCGGGCAGTGGGGAGCGACTGGGAGAGATTGATGGCGAACTTTGTGCCAACTGAGCAGTTCCGCGCAAGCCGCACGGCGAGAACAACACTTGAAAAATGTATCAGATTAGCCCAAACACAAAGCTGATTTATAGCCGCAGTAATCCACATCTTGCCATCCATTTCAGTAATAGAGAGAGATTAGGACGATGGTGGCGCTTTGTTGGGTTTTTCCAGCTCAATCCCTGCCGCCCCAGCCCCAGCCCCCCGCCGCACAATGAATCACACAGTGAAATCAAGAGTTAGCACTTTTCACCAGATATCCTGATGCGGAGGGTTTTGAGTTTTGAGGCATTTCTGAGTTTAGAATGAAAACTGGCTTGATGAGCAATTCGTTTTAAAAAATCTAATAATACTGATTGCTTAAAGTCACAGAGAGTGTCTGAGGGAGACAGTCAAGTTCCCCGGGGGGGCCTAGGGCTGTGTTTGAAAGGACAGGAGTGGCTCACCTCCAGAAGTGACTGGTGTTGTAGCCCATATGGGGCACGTGGCAGCACTGGGGGACCACCTGAGTCGGGAAGGACCAGGATAGAGCCTGCCTTGAGAAGACAGCCTGGCCCCCTCACCTCTGTCACATGCCATTTGTCTATTCAGTAGACGTAAGCCAACACCCAGTGTGTGCAAAGCACCACGCTAGGCACATGGGAGATGCTGAATGTGGGGGTGCCCCTCACCCCTGCTGCCTTCCAAGTGCTGTGCAGGACATTTGAAGAGGCAAATCAGGGGCCAGAACCTTACAATCAATCCCAGCTGGAACCGGGGCACAGGAACCAGATGAATAAGTAAATATGGAACAAGACCCAAACCCAAAGTAACAACTGGCATCACGCCATATCAGGGCTAAGTGAGAGTGACAGAAAACTCCAGGGATGGGATGAGGAATGGCCAAGGGAATTTTTCTTTCTTGCAAAGGGCTGGGGGAAGAGCTGGGAGATGGGAAGTTGCCTGACTGGACATGGCCCATCCACAGGGCCTGCTCACCAATATGCTCCGCTTCTCTGGAGGAACCTTGACGCCTAAAAGCTGTCTTCCAAAACCCTTCTCTTCTAGGCAAATCTCCTTCCCAAGTTTATTGTTCTAAGGACTAGTTCAGAGGACTCGTCTTTGTTTTCATTGCTTGCACATGCACAGGCCGAGTGCTCAAGGACTCCATGGCGAAGTCTGCCTCTCTGCACAGCCACTCAACAGATGACGCTCTCGGGCCTGGGAGGAGGGGATGCTCTTAGGCTTGTGGGGTAATCCCACCACCCTGAAAGACTACCAGCTGCCACACCTGTGTTGGAGAGGGCTCGTTCCTGCCCCACAGAGCTGACCACAGGAGAGGGACAGGACACCTGTCCTTAGGGTTGACCAACAGGCTAGGATGACAAGACTGTGCACTAAAACACATGGCACAGACAGGAGGTACTGTCACTGCAAGAGTGGTGATAATACTGGGACCCAGTTGCTGAAAGAGAGCTTGTGGGGTGACCAGCATCACCACCGTCACCATCACCATCACACCACCATTAGCACCACCACCACCACCATCAGCCCATCACCCCCATCCTCACCGCCACCATCATCAATCTGAGTATGTTACACACACTTTTTTAAAAAACTACCCACTCAAGACAAAACCCCAATTCATTTTGCCAAAGACATGTTCCCTTAGATTTAAAACCCTGTGTAATTTAAGAGCTATGTAATTCATGTGTCTGCATTTAAACCATCAAAGTGCTTTTAAAAGAGCTATTTGAAATCTTTGGAGCTTTATGAACCTTTAAAGTTCTTTCTTTGAAACACGGGAATCACACATTGCCAAGGATAAAGACAGTCAAATACCAAAGGGCTAGGGGTGGGTCTCAGGCTCTAAATCCGTGACATTTAACTTTCCAAAACTGAATTTCTCCTCTTTAACATCCGCTTCCAATTAGGACCGCAGGCTGCCATGGCATTCTCCCACCTTTGGTGGCCCTCGTGGCAGCGCGGGCAGCCTGCCACCTCCCCCTCCCTGGCAAACAGCGACCCTCGTGTGCGGAGCCGACAGGTGGCCCGCAGCGGGCGGCTGGTGGACGGCGCGTGCCAGTCCGCAGGGGGCGCCCCGTCCCCACTCCCACGACGGCGCCGGGAGAGGGCGTGAGACTGCGGGACGTGCGCGGCATCGCAAGGCCGGGCTGGTTCAAATGCGGCTGCCCAAGCCCCTCGCCCTGGCGTGACTCACCGAACCGGGCAGGCCCAGGATTACCCCACCCCTACCCCCACGCAGGGGATGCCTGAGCGCACTCGGGTTTGGGGACCTCGACCAGATGGCTGGGGTCTTCCCCACCGTCCTCTGGGGCATCCCTGGGCTGGGTCCCCATGGAGCCTACCGCTCGGAAGGAGACTGAGCCGCGGGCGCGCCCAGGGTCCCCCGCCGTCTGGTCGGCGGAGAGCCATGGAGGCAGGACCCGTGGGTGGGTTCGGTGTCGCGCTCGCTCCATGAGGCTGCAGAAGCAGCGCGCACGTCCAGGGCCGGTCGGGGTGAGCCCGGGGGACCGAGACAGACCGATCCGGAGAGGGCCTAGGATTGGGACCACCACCGGTGTCGGCGGTCTCCACCCGCCAACGGCAGTTCCCGGGGGAGCTGCATCCCCAGCACATGAGGGACCCCGCCCGCACGACCCCTGCGGCGAGACTTCACCCCGCCCGGCCGGCTCTGCTCCCGGGAGGCGCTGACACCGAGGGCGTGGTGTCCCCCTCCTGCTGCCCCCCGCGCAGGACCGGCTGTGACCGCCCCCCCCAGCCCCACGAGGTGGCCGCCGTCCCCGGTAGGAGCACAGTCTGAGGAGCACAGTCAGGCCTGGAGCGTGGACTGCGGCCCGGGAGCACGTAACCGTCTTTCCCCTCAGTTCCTAGCAGAAGCCCATTTTCTGCGCGTAAGTAGAGGGCGGGCTGTGGCGCTGGACCCCTTCTCAGCAGCTGCCTGTCTGGCATAGATCTGTACACCCCAACTCCCCTCCTGGGCGCACCAAAGCCATCAGCTAGCAAGTTCTAAGTGCTAAGGAATGCTTTTTAAAAATACTGTAATATTTGAACACTGGCAGAACATGTTGCGTCCTGGGCTTTGGGTCTCCTTCCAGAGCAGTAAAGAAAGTCAATGCTGACCTGACCGGGTTAAAACCGCCCAGAGAGGGTGCCTGGCCGGAGCCCCTCCAGGCCAGCCTGGCCCACCTAAGTTCCCTCCCTGTTTGAATTTCCCCTCAGGCCCAGGTCTGACCACTAGCCACCTAGTCACTTCCAGGTCACCACCTCCAGGCCTGAGTCATTACCGTGTCCTCTCCTGGTGACTTCAGCTATCTTCAATGACAATATCACTGACAGGGGACATCCTCCCTGTGGAAGAAGAAAGGAGAGCCTCTCCTTCCCTACAAGCTCCTCCCTTTCCAATGTTCCCATTATCAGCACTGCAACCCCCAGTACTCCAGTAACAAAAACATTGGACCTATTTTGAAATCTCTCTCTCCCTTGCTCCTCTCAACACCAAAGTCAATATGATCCAAATCCTGCCAACCCTCTCCTTGAAATGTCACTCACATCCACATGTTCAATGAAGGTTGAGTCTTTTGAAGGCCAGGAGTGTGAGGAAGGGCATTCCAGGCAAGGGAACAGCATGTACAAAGGCAGGAACCAGCGAAAGCACCCAACCCTGGGGACTAGCCAGTGGTTTGGAGATCCCTGCTGGAGGCTCCGCTACCCGGCCTTTGCTTTAGCAATTCGGTAGCCAACGACACCCCTTCTAGTTCTCTGCCCTTCAAATCCTCCTCTCTCATTGGTTCTTAAATGTATCCGAGAGCCCTTGGAGGCCAGTGCAATTTTCTGTCTCCATCACTTCTTGGGGGAGCAATGAGCTTCCAAAGCCCCGTCACCAGGCGGAGCGGGACTTCATGTACGCACACCTGAACAAACTCCAGTCCCCCTCATGCAATTGTTTTGCCATTCGGTAAACAAGCCTGTGTCCCTCTTAACCTTTGGAGACTGGGACCAGGCCACTGCCTTTCACCACAAAAGAGGCCCAACCACCCTTTCCACTTCCCCTTTCCTCAAAATCTCCTCAAGTAGGCCACCCCTCCACTGCCACCCACATCGGAGCCCAGCTCTGAACCTTGCCTCCTTGGAGATCTCACTTGAGGGGTGACAACAGGGTGTCACTTCAGTGTTGCCCGGCAGGAAAGGATGCTCCCAGCCTGTCCGTGGAGAAGGTTAGTAGTCACACTCACCACAGGTAGCAAGGCCTCTTCCTGGAGCCAGCCTGGGAAAAAGACATGGCTGGGTGGTGTCTTTTTATCTGGGCACGTGTTCATAGGAAATGATGCAGCATCTGCAAATGCAAAAGGCCACATTGTGACAACTTGAGATCTAAGAATTCCCATGAGCCTGGAACTCTTTAGTATATTCCTATTAGTAGTTTCCAGTAAAATACAGAGATTTTGATAGCAGCCACCAGCCTTCCAGCAAATCACCCAGAAATGGAGGGATTTGACCTGGGACCTTGGGGGGGGGGGTCTTCCTATCACCATGGAAACGGATGTTGCAACCATATCAATAGAAAGCCAGTCGTTGACAAAAGGGTTCTTGGGAGATGGACCCTGGTCGGGCCCACCCCTGCCAGTCTGTGCCTGTCCTGCCTGGCTTCGTTCCTTCTTTCCCAGCCTGTGATGCAAAGGGCCACCGTTCTATAAAGCTTGCTCTGGGGTCTCCCAAGGGACCTCTTCCCCCACCCTCAGGCTGGGAGATTTAGGAGGAGGAACAACAGATGGGACTAGCATTCTACCCTTCAGTAGCTGTGGACTGTCAGACAAGTCACATGCCCTCTGAGCCTCAGTTTCCTCTGCCCACCTTGTCGCCTGTGTAAAGGACATCAGGGACAGGAGAGTGGCTTCTGAATTATAAAGCACTGTGCAAATACTGATTATTATTATGATCATTGACTTCCCACAGTCCCCAGGGGCTGCAGTATGAGCTAGTAACTTACAGAATAACAAGAATAATGAGTAACAATCATACAATACTTACTGCTCTGAGGAGCGCTACTTCACAGGGAGTATTTCACTCCATCCTTGTATCAGTCCCAAGAGCGTAGATACTGTTGGTGTCTCCATTTGCAGGTGAGGACGAGAGAGTGCAGGGTTTGCCAGTCCGGAGCTCTTGGCTCCCCCTAGTAATGACAAAGCCCCTGCCACTGTTTGAAGAGTGTCCACCTGTTCGTAGCTGCGTCCTCACACCAACAATCTCCAGACAGTACGTACCAGCTCTTCCAGGGAGCCCAGCATGTTCCAGCACTTCCCTGTTCCCCCATTTCACCTCATCTGCTCCTGGAGTCCGTGTCCTGCCAAGTGCAGAGGCCGATCTATGTCCGTGAGGGTCATGGTAAGGAGTTCTGCCCCAGAGCCTAGAAGCAAGGCCCTGTCCCCAGTGGCTCAGAGGATCTCTCTGGGGTATCTTATGCCATCAGCCAGAATCGTCATGGGAGGCCACCCACCAGCCTTTAGAATGTGGGCTCCTGGAATCTTAGCGGATTTTTGGTGTGTCCTCCGTGTACTGTCCCTGCAGGACTAGGCGAGGGGTCGTGTCAATGCTGCACTCCCCGCCCTCGATTCAGTGTGGTTCAGACTGCCTGTCCATGCAGCCTCCTGCCATCTCCTCCCTGCCCCCTCGTCCTTTCTGTGGGTCTCTGGCCACCCTCAGGGACCTGTTTCTGGATGCCATGTGTTCCAGTCCCTGACGCCTCACACACCTCTCCATTGCAACAGAGCCCGCGCCTCCTGAGCTCCGGCGGGACCCTCAGCTGCACTGGGGCAGCGTCCCAGTCCTGGCTCCTTCCAAGGGGCCTGTAGTTCTCCTGTGACCCAAAGGCAGCGCATTAAGCCAGCTGTGAGGCGTGCCGTGGGCTGATTTGGTTGGGTGTGCGATATTTTTAAAGCAAAGCCTGCCTGTCTTGTCACTGCAGGCACTAAATCAGGTGCACATTACTGGAGCTATCTCAGAGGAAGCGTATTGGCTATGTTAATAATAACAATGCACTCATAATGTACTTCTCAATTTGAATTAATTTTTGCAGCTAATTCTAGCTACTGAATGTCTTCATTTAAAATATACATATACATGTATTTTGTTCGGTATTTTAATTAGGCCCAAAGGAATATACTTTCAAATTTTGGTACACTTCATTTGTTATATTAATGGAAAGGCACTTTAAATCAAGTTTCAAGTTGATGTTTCATTATGTATGCTGTTCTCAAACGTCTCTGCAGGAGATTTACGTTGCAGGGAGTAACCACAAATACTGGCAGTGGACATGCTGTTAATTTAAAGCGTAAAGTTTTCTTTTGAGGTGCAGCAAGAATATAAGGTCACACTCTTCTCCAGTGAAGCTAACTTCCCCATAATGTGGCTGCGCCTCGAATCGAGAGTAGAGGCCCTGCACCACCCCCTCCAGAGGCCCTGCCCTCCCAGCCACAGAGTGACAAGACCGGATGGAGCCTGGGCTGAGGGTTGCGCAGCTGACTTTGACTTCAAGGCATCTGTGATGGGCAGGGGGAGGATCTGGGACCCAGGGGCCTTCGGGCTCTGGAACAGCCAGATATGGGGCCATAGCTGTGGCTCACGCCACCTGCCGGTGCACACGCTCACGCTCAGCAATGGTGATATTGCATGGCCCGTCCCCCAGTGCCATAGATGGCCTGAGTTGGTGTTGGTCTTGCCCTGGGCTGCCACTGAACATTTCCTGTGGTCCGGCCACTGTGCAAAGCATGTCAGCCGCATGCCATCCCACTGGATCTGTGCAGCACCCGTGAGGGAGACGGTGCCTCCCCCGTCCCGGTGTATAGCAAGGAAACCAAGACTCCCGAGGCTAGTGAGTGACTTGTGAGGTTCAGATGTGAAGTCAGGCCCAGGGCCACTGGCCACCATGTGCCACTGGGAGCAGGTTCTGCTGGAAACAGACCTCCCAGTCCCCACTGTTGTTGGGATATCGTGACACACTTAAGAGGTCACTCTGAGCTTAGTAGTTGAATAAGAAGACAAAACCAGTTAGAGGAGGGTGAGTTCCCGCTCCCTTCAACACTGTCCCCTGATACTCAGCCTTCAAACCTTAAGCTCCATTTGCCACATGGCCAGCACTAAATTTTACTTTAATGCTTAGGAGCAGTTTGTTAAATCTTCTGTCTCCACCTCGGCAGGCTGAAAGCAACCTGCACAGGAAATTGAAGCAAGATGACTTTTTTCAGACTGCCCGGAGCTCTTGGGCATGCGTGTAGCTCCGCCTCGCTGTCCTCATCCACCAAGGAGCCAGTTAGGAACATGCTGAGAGTCACAGAAATGCCCCCCTTCCTTTACGTGGCCCCGCGCCTTATAAACACTGGGACAGACATTGCCTTGCTGGCCCCTCGACATGCAGGTCGAGGTGCTGTCATTATTGCTGTTTTTCAGATGAGGAAACCACTTCTCAGAGAAGCTGAGCGACACGCCCCAAGCCACACAGCAGATGTGGGGTGACGGGAGTGCAGGGAGCGAGTCCACAGCCTCTGTGGCCCGAACCGTGTGGGTACCCGCTTGCTGGTCTGCACTAGCTTTTCCTGACTCCCCTAGTGACACGCGTGGGCTCAAGGGCCCTACTTGACTTCTTAACTTCTTATAATGGAAAACAGAGATTTCAGATAATATTCTGCTTCTTAATTTTGAAAGAGAACTTTGAAATGTGCAGGCAAAATGGTATGCCTGGCCGGATGATCTTCAGTGCCACGTGCACCGAAACAGCCTCTTTATAGAAGTTAAGATAAATTAGCAGTTTGGTGCACTGAAGGAATGTTCCACAAAATGTCTGCAATTCATATTTGGTCTGACTTTTTTTATTTATTTATTTTTTGAGACAGGGTCTCACTCTGTCACCAGGGCTAGAGTGCAGTGGCGCCATCATAGCTCAAACCTCAAACTCCTGGGCTCAAGCGATCCTCCTGCCTCAGTCTTTCAGAGTGCTAGGATTATAGGCATGAGCCACCACGCTCGGCCTGGCCTGACTTTTAAAATTATAATTAATAGTAACACATAATACTACAGTTTGTTGAGCACCTACTCCTTGTGGCCGGGTCGATTATGCCACCATTCCAGTTTATGCACTCCAGACTGCTGGCCTCTCAGGCCAGTCACACTGGCCTGTTTGGCCAAGGACCATGTCAAACTCTTTCTCACCCCAAGGCCTTTGCACGTGCTAGTCCACCTGCCTGGATCACTCTACCCTGGGCGTTGTGTGCGTAGGTCCCTACCTTGCTCCGGAACTCCAGGAGGCCATCTGCTTGGGATGCTTTCACACAGCACTGGCTTTTTCTTCCTAGCAACCCCCAGAATCCTAGAATTACATTGTTTCTCTATTTACTTGTTTACTTTCTTTCTTTCTGTCCCATTTAAGAAATGTTGCCAGCTAAATTCAGGATGCTCAGTTAAATTTGAATTTCAGATAAACAATGAATGTTGATACTTATTCTGAAATTCATTGTTTATCTGAAATTCATATTTAACTGGGCATCCTGTGTATTGTTTGTTCAGTGTGATGACCTTATTCTCACCAGCCCAAAGGCTGCGTGAAGGAGACGCTCTGGTCCAACAAGTTATTCCCAGGGCCCGTCCACGGCAGGTGTAATTATTGACTGAACACACCTGACAGGCCGTAGGTGGCACTTGCAGTGAGATCTCACCCACACCACAGCCCGTGCCCCTTCCAGATGCCACATAGAGCAGTGCCGTCACTGGCCAGGCCACTGTGCCCCGTGTCCCCAAGCAGCATATCAACAAGCCCAGCCATCCCCACCCCCCACTGTCAAAGACTAGAATCCAGAGCAGGTCAGCAAAGGGTCGAGTAAGCATCTTTGAGATATTTAAGACTGGGCAGAAAACAAGAGGACCGGGGGGAACCGAGTCTTAGGAGATGGAGCTGGACCCGCAGTGTGCGTAGGTGATTTGGGGAAGAGGAGGCCATGAGATGGATGAATGCACAGAGAGGTGACTAGTGTCAGCAAAGAGGCAGCAGGTATGACCTCAGCATCCATTAGAGGTGCACGTTGCCATGGAGACCAGACACATGGGCCACTGGCCAGGGAGGCAGGAACAAAGCGGCTGCGGGGACGATGTCACAGGAGAGACCGAGTTCAGTGTAGCCCCCGTGGCTGAGCGGAGGCCAAGGGTTGCAGACGACTGCCCAGACATCTGACAGAGATGCAAGTGAGGGAAGGAGAGGCCAGCAGCTGTGACTCCAGTGGACTGGAGGAGTTCAGGAGAGTTCTAGAGAGATGTCAGGTACATCTGGGTAGCTCTTCAAGAGGCAGCATCTCCCGGTACGCGGTCAGTGCCCCAGGGAACGTGCCTTTTCCTCAGTGCTGGGCCGATGACGCACAGAGACCCAGGCAATGATGCTGGGCTGGGAGCAGCTGTCCCAACCCCACAGCCCAGAGCCACCTCCCGGGTCTAGCTCCCACTCAGGGAGCCTGATGACAGAGGCCCGTGTAAGGGACATGTCAAATCCCGCAGCTACACTCGGCCTCATGGGACCTTCCTCCTGCTCCCTGCAGGGCGGAGCCCAGAGGGCCTGGGCGCTGTGCAGGGTAGGGAGTGGCTTGCCATGGTCCTAGCACACGTCTTCCAACTCTGCCCCATGCTGCCCCCGACACCCGGAGGCCGACTTTCCAGGCTGGGAGAGCCCACCCCCAGCTGTAGGTGCTGAACGTTGGGTTTTCTTAAATTTTAAGAATTATGAGATAGAAATATCTGAGACATCACCAGTCCCAGGTGTTGACAATTCTGAGTCTCGATAATAATGTGTGTTTGCTACTCACCTGTCATGTTGGAAGAACCGCCCCCCTTCAAGGTTCTGCCTTTCCCCGCACCCCGACTCTCGCTCTCCCAACCGCCCTCGGCCCTCCCGCTGGCTCGGGGGAGGAGCTGCTCTTCCCACGCTCTGACTCTTGGGAACTGCCTCTTGGCATCTAGAAAGGGACTTTGTCTGCACAAGCCTGAGCTTGACCTGAGGAATTCCCTGCTTGGGGAGGCTCGGCTGGGGGCCAAGAGCAGTCAGGGCTGGGCTGCGGGGACACCAGGGCCTGGGAGCAGTGTCCGGCCACCACCAGACACTCATCAGGCCACACTGTGAGCCCCGACGCCTGCGACTGCAAAGGGCTCAGCCCCCTGTCTTGTGCTGGAAATAACAGGAAGCTAATGCACGGCCGGCCCACGTGTCCAGTCCCAGGTGACAGCACTGCACCAGCGTCTGGGTTATTCCTCAGAAAACCCTGTGGCCCTGGAGCCAGAGCTGTGACTAGAGCACACGTATCACACACGTGTGTGTGCGTGGGGGTGAGTGTGTCGGGTGGGCTAAGCGTTCAGTTCCTACACTGTGGTTTTCTCTTGGTCTTGGCGACTGGGAGATGTGAAGTTTGAAACCCCTATTTTAAGAGATTGTGACCCAGGCCCAGACACTCACAAAATGGCCAGTGGGAGAAAATTCTTCCTGAGGAAACCCGGTTCCAGCACAGGCCCTGCCTCTGCGAGGCTTTGCAGTGCCTGAGAGGCGGGGCCAGGTCGCAGGGCGCAGTGAGGTTACACCCGGAGCCGCTGGAAGCCACCGGAAGATGCTGGTGACGGAACATGACCTCAGAGGGCAGCGGCTGCAGGGCAACCCAGCTGGAAGCAACATCTGAAAGGAAAAAGGATGGGAGAGTGTGCTGCTTATTGAAGGATAATTGCCATTTCTTTTAGAAAAATAGAAATTAACACATTAACTGCCATGTGAGTTGAATTTAACTCACACTAGTTTTGAGCCCAGAGCCTCGTGAAGGGTATGTGACTCACACCTTGGGAGTGTGGCTCTCCTTGGGAGCCGCGAGAACTATTTTTCAAGTTGCATATAACGCACACACAGAAAACAATAAAAAATGACAAATTTTCATTAAATTAAAAAGGATCATTTTGTTTTCAAAGTTTTTATTCTATTTTCCTAATAAAACACCACGGCCTCAAGGAAAAATCACTTTTTTTCTAGTATGGCCATCATTGTGTTAAAAGAACCAAATAAAAATGGGTAACCCCACCTCCTCGCGGAGAAATTGTTCGTATTTTGCAGGATTTGCTTCCAGATCACATTCTTGGCATGTGAACATGCATGCATGTGTGTGTGTGTGTGTGCATGAAGGGGCTTTCATTGTTCTGGAATCTACTTTTCGTATTTAAAAATAAATGCTTCCAAGTCCCCAGATTTACATCTATACCTAAGTCCATTGTGTGGGAATATCATTTCCTCAGCCGCACATTGGGGAGGCTGACCCATCATGCATCTCTGGAGCGGGAAGAACTGTCCACGTCCCAGCCCTGCCCAGGGCGGGGAGGTTCCTGGAGTGGACGCAGAGACCTTCAGCCAGACCCTCTCCTTGGGAGAGATGCCCCCGCTCTCACCTGTGAGCCTGACTGGCGACCTTGACTTGATTCCTCAGGTGTGAAACTCTGGCAGACATTGAGATCCAGGTTTTCCGGGAGCTGCGCTAACGGGTGGGAGGCCCTAGCCGGCCTCAGATGAGGGCGGATTGTAACAGATGTCGCTGGCAACAGAGCACAGTCATGCGGGCTCTCTGAAATGACCTTTGGGGCCAGGAGGTCATTGGTCCAGCAATCCATTTTGCAGGTGAAGAGACTGAGGTCCAAAACACAAAACTGAGGGGGGAAAGGAAAAAAGTGACAGAGGGTTTTTTTTTAGAAAAGTGACTATAACTCAAACAGGGTCAATTTTTATCAAAGATTGATACCCTGGTAGAAAAATTGACAAAGGACACAAATAGAAAATACTCAACAAAATGTAAGTGGGTTAAGAACATAAAAAATGTTCAATCTTGCTGATAAGGAAATGAAAACAAAACAAATGTCTTTTTTGTCTAATTTGAGGGGAAAGAGCTTCAGTACTGGCTGGGTTCAAGGAGCTAGATCCTTTCTCAGTCTCCTGTTGGGATTTTCAATGGCTGGAAGTTCCCAAAAGACCGCCTTAGTGATAGGTCCCAATATCTTTAAAAATAGTCATATTATTTGATACATTGTTTTTACTCCATGGAATGTGTCTTAATGAATTAATTAGAGATAGCCACAAAGATTTATCTTCTAGGGTGCTTACTGCAGCATTTTTTATGATGGCGAAAATGTGGAAAAGACATAAATGTCCAACAATTGGGGACTGGTGACATAAATGGGGCCCTGGGCAACCACAAAGGCTCAAATATTAGAAAAGTTAATGATATGAAGAGGCTCACGATATAATAAAATTTAAAGTTTGCTTATAAAATCAAACACTTTATTAAAGTGGATATTTCTGGGTGCCAGAATTATAGGTAATTTTTAATTTTTGTCTCTACACTCCCATACTTTTCAAAATTTCTACAATGGACTTACTTTTAACCTCTTATTTTAAGAAAAGGACAAAATAGGATGGGTGCTGGAAGGGAGAGTGTGGGGACTGAAGGAGATTAATGTTTGTGAGACTATTTGCTAACTGCCCTCTGCCCTTTAGCCTGTTAGCCATGGGGTCAGGGTCATGGTCAGGGCTGTCCTTCCTGCCCCGAGCCCTTTGCAGTGTCTGGCACCCACCCCACGGCCCTGGGCCCGGGCTGGTGAGTGGAGGGCAGCAGTGGGTCCGGGAGGCAGCTGGTGGGCAGAGCCTGCAGGAAAAGAGAATGTCACAGGCCAGGGGCAGCCTGCAGCCAACATCTTGCAGCTGGTTCAAGTACTGAATGGACAGGCTGAGTCGATTTTCGTGAATCTGAATGGTCGTTGGCACCTGCTTCCTCTGCCATGTTTCAAGACTTTCTTGTTCTTGGGACTCTGGAGTTTTCGTTTTCTGGCATCACACCCCCAGGGCCCTGTTCTCGGAGCGGTGAGCCGTCTGTGCTACTGGCTTTATTCTGCTGCAAGGTCCTTGTCTTTTGTGCCCTCCCACTGCTCTGGGTGCCATTTGCCTTCTGTTCCTCACGCTGACGGGTCAGCTCTCAGCTCTCAAGGCCCCACACATGCGCCTGCACAGGAAGAGCAGCAGCACGGAGCAAGGAGCAAGGGCGCAGGACGGGCACAATTCTCTGTGGATTCTAACAACACTAAAGTAGGAGGAGATGGCAAAGAGGTGACAGCAAAGGAACAAATAGGGACCCGGGAGGCCTGCGGTGGTGTTGAACACCCCCCAGATATGCAGCGACCCAAGACACCAAAGTCAGAGGCACCCAGGCAACCAGGGAAGCCAACGGTTCCTCTCCCAAGCGGGTCATGCTAACCAGGAAGCCACGTTCGGGGCAGGTGACGCAGACGCTCACTTATCTGGGGTGCAGGAAGGAAAGGGTACATTCCAGGTGAGGCACACACAGCAGCCTGACCCGTGGTTCCCCTAGATTCTGTTCCAGGAGGTGCAGAAGGACACCCGGGACCAGGCGAGGGGGAATAACTGCCCAATTCTAAGTCTAAATCATGTTAAAAACAAGTGGAAACAAACACGGCTGGCCTGTAAAAAGTATGTTCCTCAAAGGAAATCCCATAGGATCCGTTCAGCTGGGACAAAACTTGGACATTTGTCCCCATTGAGTGCACACCTGCTCTGTGCCAGCCACACTTCCAGGCTCTGCAGTGAGCAAAACACCCCCAATTCCTGCCCACGTGGAGTACTGAGGGAGGTTAACGGTCCCCATGCAAGGGCTGGAGGCCGTGGTGGAGAATAAGGGACGAGCATCGTCACCCAGAGATAGAGATGCTGGTAGCATCTCCAGGGCTCTGGCCTAATCAAGAGAATGGCCCGAGAGCCACCAGGCCCAAGCCCGGGAAGCAACCCTGGCCAGGCCCCGGGAGGCAGCCACCGATTAATTGGCTTCTGCCTATTTCTAGTGGTGTCCATTTGAAGCCATCTAACAGCTCAGTTTCTGAGAAAGTTCCAGCAGAGGCCCCGATTGCCCTCTGGAAGGCTAATTAGTCCCAGAGACGGAGCGACTGCGGGGCCTGCGGGACAGGGGAGCCAGCAGCCGGCAGGAACGGTGGAGACGGCGTGGGGATGCCTTCTGATGGCTGTTTGAAGGTTGCTCCGCGTTTGACTGACAAATGCCATGTGTCCCTAACGCGCAGGGCTTCAGCCTCTTCTCGGAGCTCTTTCTTGTTCATCTCTAAAACAGGTTCCTCTTGGCTTTGATTTCATACATATGATTTTATCAGCCCCTGTTCTTTAAAGGGAGGAATTGCTGGAGTCCCAACGCCTCATCCCCACACGAGGCCCGAGCAGTGGAGCAGTCCTGGTTGCTCCCTCCCGGCTCTAATGACTGCCGCTGAGTCCTCCGGCCCCAGCCACTGCGGGGGACAAGCACGCGGCCGCTGGTCTCCACTCACCCTCCTCCAAGGCTGCTGCTCTCCTGCTGGGGACACTGAGCCACGGGGATGAAAGGCTGCAACTGCTGTCATTGAGGCCCCAGAGGCCCAGAGGGCTCGTCAGACTGGGTGGCAGCAGGCTCCTAATGGGACATGGCCTGGGCCTCAGTAGCCTCGCTGTGTCGGGGGGCGATGCCAGGCTCAGGCCCAGGGACCACCAGGGCCACCTGCACCCAGGTGTGGCGCCCAGGGACGGCAGCTGCCCCATCCCCCGAGCGAGCTATGAAGCCTGGCCGCAGCCCCAGCCCCGGCTGCCGAAGTTCTGCCCTTTCTTCCTCGTCCTGTCTGAAGCCGAAACAAGTGCAGCCGTGGCCCTCGGCACCCCCTCGGCAATGTGACAGCTGTTATTAACTTGTGCCCTCCTCCTTCCTCATCTTCAGCCCCCAGCCGCCCTCTCTTCTCCAGGCAATTCCGGAAACTTCTAATTGCTTTTATCAATCTTCTCTCCGAGAGGCACATGAAGCTGCAGAGATCTTATTTCCTCGCTCGCTTCCGCGGGCTGGGAAGGCTCGGCCGGGAGGACACACTTGCTCCTGAAGGGTAATTTGAGGTGCAGGAGAAATTAGAAGCCGGTGAAGCTGTCACTGAGCACAAGTGACAAGCCCATTACCGTGCTCTCTAATGACTGCCTGAATGTTTCCCTGCATTTTGTCAAAAATAACATCCTCATCCCTGCACGACGCCCCAGCACCTGTCTGTCCCACGTGCCCTCCCCGTCCCTAGACGCGGCTTCCCCACTCGCAGGACTCCTGTGTCTTGCTTCCGCCCTTTAGTAAGGACCTCCCTTCTCTGTCATCCAGCCACTTCACCCCAACTCGAGGGTCCTGAAGCCCCATCCAGGAACACCCTGGGACCACCACTGCCCCCCCAGGGGGATGCAAGCCACCTGCTCTGCAGACCCTAGTGGGGGTGGCAGAGCTCTTGGGGCCCCTACATGAGGAGCAGCCTAAAGCCTTCATAGGCCCAGAAGCCGACGTTAGCACAAGGTGACCCCTCACCATCTGCCGGACAGCATGAGCCTGTGGACAGCAGGTGCCACAGGGCTTGGTGGGGCAGAGGGAGTGATGCGGAGAGGCGCCCGGCATTCTGCCGGCAGCCGAGGAGTGGAGAGTCCGGGTAGGTTCTGGCCTGGGGGCCTGGTGGACCGTGTACTCAGCCGCCACCCTCCCAGGTCCCGGCCTGTCTCCTACGCCTGGTTTTCCATCGTTCTGTTGGGTCTGTGAGCTACTTGATGTCCTTCTGATAGGCTCCCTTTCTGCTTGAACGAGCCCATGTCGGTTGTGGTTGTGGGGAACCAAGGCCCTGCCTGGACCCGGCAGCTCCCTCCTGGGCTACCGGAAGTGTCCCCAGCCTGGAGGGGCCCTCAGAGCCCCGGGAAGTGGAGTCTAAGAGCCAGCTTCATCCGCCGCTCCTCTGCCGCACTGGGGAAGACCCCCTCGCGCCAGAGCCACCGTGCAGGTTCGCCTGGCAGTGGCGTATTGTGAACACTTCTGGTTCATGTGGGTGCCTGAAGACTCCCGAGTCGTGGGACGCCAGTGGAATTCTCTTTATTTACTGCAGGAAGGTTGTAGCTGCCGCCTTGCTGCGCAGATCAGCGAGTGCTAGTCACAGGGGCCTCACAGGGGCCGCCTCGAGGGTGATGAGACGCTGGCCTTGACCTGAAGGGTCGACCAGACCACCCTCCCGTCGCCCAGACCTGCCTTGCTGTCACCTGTGGGGTCCTCCCTGGTGACCCATCTGTGATCCTCAGCACCGCCCCCCTCGCCCCACACAGGCCCGGAGAATGGTCCTCCCCAGACAGGTAGACCCTGCTGACCGCCAGGGGCTGGAAGGACAAGGTCTTTGTTCTGGGGGAACACAGGCAGCCACATCTCACAAATGGCCACACGGCGTCACTGAGGAAAGGGGACATACTGCTTTCTTCTCTTTAGCAGGTAAATCAGTAAGTGAACGATAAGCTGGTGAGAAAACATACTAGCATGAGCTGGTGTTTTCCCAACCGCTTAGCTGTGCTCCTTTGGTGACGATTTGCTGGGAGGACCCTCACGTGCCTTCCAGGGTCCCAGCAAACCTCCCCCGCCCCCTGCAGGGTGCTGGGAGGCAGAGAGGACCAACCACCGGTTCCTGCCCGCAGGACTCGGGCCTGGGCGCACGAGGACTTTGTCCCACAGAGAACTTGGTGCCTAACTCCCCGTGTGGCTCCTGAAGCCATGCTGTCTGGTCTTGAGAAAGTGACAAGAAGAACCAGGGCCTGGCTGTGCCCCCACTCTGGTCCTGTGAGGGGGAGTCGCTGGGGCCAGGTCAGAGAAACCGCTGGCTAAGCAGCTGCCCAAATTAGGGTTTGAAGCTACAGCACGAAAATCAGTCACATCATGCGAGAGCTGCTGCGAGTGACCCTGAGTGTGACGAAGACGATGACAGTTCAGCCCACACGTTTGTCAGCAACACCCTCCAAACCCACTAACAGGCAAAATTACGTGTAATTTTGACAAGAATGATAGAAAATAAAGGAAGAACACGGTCAACGAGCTGGAACCTTAGCTCCATGTGCAGAGCTCAGAGGCAGACAGGATTGGTGGGAGCCTGGGGGGAGCCTGACCCCTGAGAGACCCTGCCTGAGGGTCCCCAAAGGGCCTTGGGAACCCCAAGCTGGGTGCAGCAGGGCTCAGTGTGGGGCAGGAGCAACTGCCACCTAAAGTTGCTAATCGATTCTTCTTCTAGCACTGGAGATGCTGAATCAGCTTGGAGCAGAGCCCTTTGTCCCAGGGAGCCCCTACAGGGTGGTCCCTTTCTGTTGTGCAGGAATGAGGCAAGTAGGTGCCCTTGGTTCCAGGGCAAGGGTGACCGACTGTCCCAGTTTGCCTGGCACTTAAGGGGTTCCAGGGATGTAGGATTTTCAGTGCTAAAACCACAGAAGTCGCAGGCAAGCCAGGACTAGTTGGTCACCCTTTCTGGAGTGAAATGCATCCAAAACTCTCGCCCCTCCAGCCTGACAAAGCCACTCCTTTGGGCTGCTGGGCAGGGTGGCCAAGGGCCTCCTGGGTGGAGACTCACACCCCAGACGGGGCCCTTTGTGTTTCCTGTTGCTCAAGTGCCTCTCATGGACTGAGGCCTGTGTCAGGACAGACCTCAGGGCTTCCTGAGACAGGCGCGTGGGCCAGGAGGGTCATCGAGGATGGATGCCCTGGGCTGGCCAGGGGCACGAGCCCAGGCCCTGTGTGCGTGTGTCGTGTGCGCGTGTGTGTGAGAGCGTGTGCGTGTGGTGAGGCACGAGGTAGAGACCTGTGAGGACAGGGAACAGGGGCCCTAGCATAAATGCTCATTGTCTAGTCGTGGGGGAGGCATCCTCACAGTCCTCAAGGCGGCAGTGCCCCGAGAGCCACCAGGGCAGCCCCAGCCTGAATCAGCCCCAGGGACTGGCCAAGGGGGAAGAGATACCTCCCTTCTCGGGAGGGCGGTGCGCAAGCTGCAGTGTGCTCCTGGTTTTGGTGCGAGCTGTGGCGGCCTGAGATGCAAACACTGGGGAAAATGGGGGAAGGGTACACGGGACCCTTCCTGCACTATTTTTGCAACATCTTGTGAGTCTATAATTATTTAAAAATAAAATGATTTTGTAAAAGATATTGGATAAATTTTTTCAGAATAAAAATTTGCCCACGTCCTAGGTCACAAAAGGAAGCTCCAGGAAATTCCAAAAGAAAAATAAGAGCTTGAACAACATTTTCTACCCCAGCCTGCTGAGGTGGAACCACCTGCTGCCAGGAATGGGCCAGGGGCTGACTGAAGGGACCTAGGCGGTGACCACAGGCCGAGGGCCCTGCCATGGCAGCCATCCGAGGGACAGGGTGGTTAGTAGAAAGGGGACAGTTCCATGCGGGTTCCAAGGAGGCAGCAGCACCAATTAGTAGAGTTTTGCAGTCACCTCGGCTGCCAGTGACCACACACCAGCGGCCGCACGCCCATGCTCCCTACACCCCCACACTCCAACACCCACACACTCCTACCCACAGCCACACGTCCACGCCCACAGCCTGCACCCCCACGCCACGCCTACCTCATCCTCACACCTGGAAGCATCCCCCCACAGTCTCACACCCACCTGCACCCCCAAATCCTGTCACTCCCTACCTTGCCCACCCCCGCAGTGCTGCTCAGCCCCTGCCCGAGCCCCCGTCTCAGTCTTGGGGAACCCCTCACCTGAGTGCAGAGGGGCAAGGCAGGCCAGCAGGTGCTGGGCCTCAGGGGCACCCAAGGGTGCAACGGCGGGGCCTTGCGATGCTGTGTTGCTCCCACAGTCACTTCCACCCTCTGCGTCATGGCTCACGGGCTCTCCTGTGAAATAAATTAATAATAAAACTAAAATACAGGAAAAAGTTTCTCTTTACTCCTTTGTGTGAGAGTTAAATGTTTTACCACAATTTCTAACAAATTTGATCTCAAATCCAATAGGTTATAGAGAAAAATAACTGAACATATAAAAAGATTCAGAAACCTAAAATAAGGGGGCTTATGTGAGGAATGATAGCAACTATTTTCCTACGAAACTGATGTTCTTCAGGAAACAGAAGAAAACCTTATATTACTGTATTCGCAAAGAAACTTGGGAGGAAATGGCCCCATGAAATGAGAACCACCTGAGATTTTTAAAATATTGTTTTTAGAAGTAAAACGTTAATTACTGGTTGTTTGTTAGCCCCAAAGAAACAGTGAACAGCACCTTGGATAGTACAGAAAGTTAAACTAATGACTCAGGAAATTCTCTGAGCACTCAGAAGAAAATGTAAAGAGGCCAAAATTATGACTAACAAGGAAGGTAAGAAAAAGGCAAGAACACAGACTATCTGTTGGGTAGATCTGGGGATTCCAGAACAAAAAATAGAGCAGAGACTTAATGATGGAAGACATAAGAGAAGAAAAATGACCAAATACAGAAACCATGCAAGCCATATTCCATGACAATAATGCAAATACACGTAAAAGTCAACAGCAAAGGGAAGAGGAATGGGGGGAATAAAACCGCTCTGCAATGAAAAGAAAGCTGCCAGAATCATTCACAGGTAGGGAGAAGAGAGAGTGGCCATCGCGGTCTTTGCAACACATCAGTCACGGCACAGCTGAAGGGACGTTCTGAGAAGAAAACTGATAGCTTGAATGTGTTTACAAAATCCACCAGAAATGGAAACAAATACTCAAGGAAGAAGCAGGAAAATTAAGAACAAAATTAACTAGAGGGGAGGATGAACTCAGAGAGCTACTCACAGAACAGATTACACTGAGAGCTGGTTCTCCTTGGCAGGGTTAATCGAGGAGGAGAGAGTGCAACCCGGTGTCCCCACCAGTGGCGGGCAGAGGAAGGCCAGGTGGGGAGGCCAGGTGAGGAGGCCGGGTGAGCAGACGGGGCTGCAGGAGCGGAGCTGGCCAGGATGGAGCAGGCTCTTGTTTCACAGGAACAGACATCAGCCCATCTTTGGGTACTGGGGAGCAGCTTCAGGAAACGAAAACGCCATTTTGTCTGTCTTCACGTGAACTCAAGGTTGTCATGAGACAAGCCCCAGACTGCCAGGCCCTGAGCAAACGGCCGTGGTGGGGGACAGGGAGGTGTTCTTTCTGAGCTGGTGCAGACAGGCTCTCAGGGGACAGGAGTCAAGGAGGACGCCCGGCCACCGCAGCCCTGCCTCGGCCTGCGTGTGGATCGTGCGCAGGCCGTTCCCGAGTCCCCCATCCCCCGTGCGGCTGTGCTGCACATGGAGGGAGGGGCGTTACGAACTAGGTGCTTGGAATGTTCCGATAGCTGGTCTTGAGGCAGTGGTGCCTGGGAGAAAAGACGCCAGGAGAAACACTGGGCCAACAGAAGAGGAGGCAGGCAATCAAAAGGGGGTGTGATGTTACCCCGTTCTTTGCTCACCTAGGATTCCAGCCTTACGAGCCCCTCCGAGTGGAGAACTGGCCACCGGTCGCTGCATCCTGCGACTCCATCTGTTCCTCCGGGATCCTGGGGCCTCAGTGCTGGGCAAGTTGGGATAAAGGGCACTGCGGATCTGTCCCAAACACTCACCTTCTAGGTTTATCCCACTGACTTAAGACAACCCGAGGAAGCCTGTGGCTCCCTCCCTGGGGAGGACACACCCCCATTCTTCACTCAGGTCCTCGTCCTCACCCTCTAAGCCCCAGCCAGCGCCCCATGCTTCAGGACCCACGGCAGCTGATGTCATAGCCCCTGGTACAGAGACACGGGCCAGAGAACCATGCCCGAGGTTAAGAGAAAACACCATGCAGTGTTGAATGTCATTTTCTTGATTCATCCATTTTTGAAGAGCGAAGTGGAATTATTTTTTCATGCCTGAAAAGAGGCAAGATTGCTGGTCGCCTAGACGTCCCTCAAGGCTCTTAAGCCACGTGTCTTGGGAACCCCCAACCAGAACTGGACCCTCAAACCTCTTTCCTGAGGAGCATCTCCGAGGGAGTGGCCGCAGCCTTCCTGATAGGGCTCGGAGGTGGGGAAGGACAGTCCTCAGCACCGCCCTGGCCTGAGCTCCTCCTGCAGAATCCAGGGGACACTGAGTGGGCATCTGGGGACAGTCCCATAGACTGGGCCCTGCTGACGCTGTCTCCTGGAAGCCCGCTTTGCCCTTGGCCGCTCCCCGGCCCTGGGCCTCCCCTGCTCTCCCCTCCCCTCACCCACACTCCTTCCTTTCAGCCCTGCCCGCTGTCCTCCGGTGGGGGATCTCCCAGGCATAGGCATCCCCCAGCCCACCCTTGGTAGCCTTGGATGCTCCCCAGGTGCCACAGACTCAAAGAGTCCCTGGCGTTTTCCTGTTGCTGTTCAACAAATCCCCGCACACTTGCTGGTTAAAGCCACACAGATTTATGATGTCACCGTTCTGGTGGTCGAAGTCCCACGCAGGTGTTCCTGGGCTGGAATCAGCGGTGGCTCCCGAGGCTGCACTGGCTGTGGCCAAGGCTTCCGCCTTCCCGCAGAGTCTCCCTTGCACACTTCTGCCTCCCTGGGCTCCCCAGGCCCTGGGCACTGTCCCCTTCCCAGCCAGTGCCCAGTGACCTTCGTTGCCCTTTGCCCCCTCCCCCCACACCCTCTGGGTGCGCTGGGCCTGGGTCCCCAGGCCCGGCCTTGGATTTGCCCTGTCGGGATGGCAAGGCCACTCTGAGCCACCGGCGCCTGGACCTCAGTCTCCCTTTTGTGCCCACAGGCACAGCACTCAGCCCGCCAGGGAGCCCCAGGGGCCTCCCGTCCCACTCCTCAGACCCCGAGTCCCTCCACTGAGGGGCTGATTCTGCTGTTCCCATGTCTAGTCTTCACGCAGCTTGCCAGGGCCGCCTTCTTAGGAGGCTGAGCCGCCGGTCTCCTTCTGCTCCCTTCTTGTCCGGCCTGCTAGGCCCGCCCCCACTCCGAGCCCCCAAACCTACCACTGAACTCTCGGTTTCTCTGAGATTCCAGAATGCCCAGGATCTTTCATAACTCTCCTATGCCGTAAGCCCTCTGCTGGGAAAGAAGCTCCTCCCTTTCTTAGCCCTGTTCCTATGCAAGCTTCCTAGGCGACCCCTCCACGCAGCCCGGCTCCTCCCCGGCGTCCTCCCAGGGCACCTGCGCGGGCTCTGCAACGCCACATCCTGCCCGGTGTGTGTGGACCGTCAGGCCCGGGAGGAGGCTTGGCATCCTTGGGATGGAAAAGCACGGTGGTTTATTAAATGTCTGGCACATGCCAGACCACTGCGTGATGCTGAAGGGGACAGAGGTGGTGAGGCCAGCAGGCCCTGAATCGCGGTCCCTCGACAAGACACCTGCCCTCCTGGAAGACCCAGTCGGATCTTGCACCCCTTGGGAACCTCGGGGGGGGGCATGCTCCCCCAACTCCCATGCCTTGGAGGGGGGGTGGGTAGGAGCTCCGCCTCCGTGTCCTAGAAATAGAAAACAATAGACTTCTCCCCTCTAGCGGCACAAAGGAAGCCAGGCGAGGCTTGGAGGAGAGTGTTCTTCAAGGGAGTAAGTGCAACACCCCGAGCATCAGGCGGAAGCAATTTACAGCACTTACGGATCTCACCGCTTAACAAGGGCTGTTAGAGACAGATTCTGGGGAGGTGGGAAGAGATGCCAGTTTGTATCAAGATTTGATTGCTCAGTACTCTGAGCCCCCGAACTAATATATCAAATTCAATTTTTGAAAACAGGGCCAAGATGAACTTCCACTAATTAACAAAACCCGATTTTTTCCCAGATGTATTCCCATTTCCTGCTACCCGAACAGCAGACATCACATGTTAGATGCGGGCAGTGGGGCCTGCACAGGAGTGGGCTGCAAGAGGCCTTCACTCTGTGCTCCCCTTCGGAATTGAAGCTCATCGTGACAAATCACCGTGGCTCTTCGCCACCAGGAGTCTTCTCCCTTCAGATCTTATGGCCAAGAGAAGCGCTGGCCATATGTTCACACCATTTGGTGAAAACACACTGAACCAACAAAACAAGCATTGCACTTATGGGTAAATCTTTTTCATCATGCTAAATGTAGTCATCCCAACCGTGTTGAAATACACCCCGTCACTTCCCCCCGCAGGAACAAATAAGCTCTTCTACGAGACCAGCACTTTTATAGCCCGGAGCCAGACACGAGCAACTGGTGTCCACCCCAAATGTCCTCTGTCACTCGGCATTCCTCAGGTGTCTTCTAAGTCTCAGCGGGTGAATGAAAAGTGAAACATGAAAGAAAAGAGAATATTATGAAATTAGCACCCTAGGTGGTGTCTAACAGGGCACCACAGAGGCCATTTGCTAGGTACAACAACAGCCCCGAGTCAGTGACGCTCCCAAGAGCACCAAAGTCAACACAGGGCTGAACGTCATGCCAGGTCCTGCTGGACGGGCCCACTCCCTGCATGACTCTGAATCTCAATTTTCAAAGTTAGCCAGGAGGTTAACACTGTTGGCAGAATTCAAATTTTTCATAAAGTACCATTTATGAAAGCCTCTGGGTCCCAAGTACTTTTGAAGAAATTCAAATTCCAGTAAAACTTCTGTGGTGTATTTGAAGATTCAGGTGGGCAGAAAATTCATCTGATCTGCCTTGGGAACCTCAGTGGCCCCCAGCCTTTTTGGCACCAGGGACCAGTTTCATGGAAGACAATTTTTCCATGGGGGTGGGGAGAGGCATGGAGCTCAGGTGGTGATGCCGGTGATGGGGAGCGGCTGTAAATACAGATGAAGCGTCACTGGCTGGCCTGCTGCTCACCTCCTGCTGTGCAGCTCGGTTCCTAAGTTTCACGGAAGACAATTTTTCCATGGGTGGGGGTGGGGCGCAGAGCTCAGGTGATGCTCTGCCCAGTTCCTAGCAGGGCATGGACCAGTACTGGGCTGCGGCCTGGGGCTTGGGGACTGTAGCATTAGGGACTGAAACTCGAGTTGCTCACAGGGCTTCACACAGCTTGAGAATGAGAGGGGAGGCCCAAGAAGTCTTACAGATTAGAGACCTTAACACGAGCTGTTTACACCAGGGAGGGGATGATAATTATATTTATTTCTCAGCGTGAAACATAAGGAGGAAGCCCTGGAGAATTCTGATGATAGCAAGGAGAGACCCTTGGAAGAGCCTGCTATGCAAAGGCAGTGTTGCCTAGCTTTCCTCATTTGGGTTTATATGTAAACAATGTCATTTTAGTAGAGGCACAGACATAAAGTGAGCATATGCATGAAGTATTAACAAAAGACTCCTCTCTCCCTCTGATCTGTGGCCAACGTACATCACAGCTTCTGTTTTAGAAGTCCCTGGTCTCCTCTGGATTTTGTGTAAAGCCGAAAAAATTTCTCGGGTACATACACATTCTTGGTCTCCGCTTCGTTCCAGCTTGGCATGTCACTGTTCCAACACACGTCAGCCTATGCTTCTGTTTTTGGAGGCTGGGTGTAATGACATTCTATACCGAGGCTTCGTGGAGCCACTAACAGCCATGCAATTCCTTCAAGTGAAAAAACATCCAAATGGGAAGCAACCACCACTAACCAGGAGGAGACGTTGCAAATGCCTGGAGGAGCTGTGTTTGGTGAAGGCTGTCTTCAGGGAGCTGCATCCCAGTCTACGTTACCTTAATTCTTTGGGAAAATTTATTTTGTAGGTCCTGGGCTAGCTAAATACCAAATTTATGCATAAGATCAAAGCTCCAGCTTCATTTATTTACCTGATTTAATCCTCCACGGAGACAAAGAGCATCCTGAATTCCACTTCTATAGTCCACAGAACCACAGCCCATCTCCAGCTGAGTGGGAAGAGTGTGGCTCCTTTTCCTTCAGGAAGCTCTCTCTGCTGGGTGTCAGATGGTTAAGTATCAAGTAAAACTCTGTGATCTGCTGTCTCCCATGTCTGGCCCTTGAAAGGTGTGACGAACTACTTTCTTTTAGAAGGTCAGGGTGGGTCCAGAGATCCACTTCCCCCAGGTCTGCAAAAAAGCGGGGTCTTCCATCACGGGTGTGGAACATCCCAGCCTGATACTGGGTAGAGAAATGATGCTGAATCCCTGCTGGCACCAAACACAGGCAACTGACAGACTAAGCCCTTGGGGCTTTTATAAGAAAACCGAAACCAATCAAGTCACGCACAGTGTGTGCCTGCTTATGAAAATGGGAAGATACTCTCCTAGGCCTTATTTTTAGATTGTGTGACACACACTTTAGGGCACTGGCCACAGGAAAAGTGTGTACGTACGTACGTATGTCTGGGATTAACACACACGGTCATGCGTGTCATGAGGCCTTCATGTGCATCATCTAACTTAATCCTCACCAATCCTATGAGGTGAGTCTTCTGCCCATATTATGGGTGAGGAAACTGAGGTTCAGAGAAACTACCTTGCTCAAGGTCAAAGAGAGCAAGCGGAGAGTCCGTGCTGTCTTCTTCAATGAGGACATCTTCATTTCAGTTTAAGGAACAAGATCACAGGAACATGGCAGTGTAGCAGGAAAGTCAGCCATGCTCTCTGCCTGTGTTTTCCACAGTGTTTTCCAAAACTCTGCATCATGCTTACAGAAGTTATTTTAAAAAAAAGTTCCAAGGTTAATTTGGTCAGGAAATGCTTGGGATAAGCGGGCATGTTTTCTGCCTTTACTATGGTAATACGGATTACAGATCACCCAAAGGAGAGTACGTAAGGAGATGTTTTTGAGATCTCTTCTGTTTCTTAGAATACATTTTGAAAAAAGCTGGAGTAAAACTTCATTCCTGAAATGAGACTTGGGAAGAAGAGTCGTCTCCTATTTTTGGGACATACTTGATGATCACCTCCAGCCCCCACCCCCTGCCAACTTTCCCTCAGGGTTCCAAAGTGGACGAATGTGGCATTTTGGAGGATTGCATGACTTGGACCATCCTAAAACCCAACCAGGACGGGGAGTCTGTGGGCGGAAGCTGGACGCCACAGGCGCACCTGACAGCTCAGACTTCGGAGCAGGAGGCCTGCAATCAGGGCTTTGTCAGGTTCAGTCGGTTCCCGTGTTTCTGAGGGCTGGGCATGTAGCCGCGGGGCTTTTGTCCATCCACTCAGGACTCAGAAGCACCCACCCGGGATCTCGAGCAGGACAGCAACTAGATATTCTCAAGGAACATTTCAGAGCTGGGAGGGTCCTCAGAGATGCCTGTGGAGCACACAGGAAGTCTATGGGCCACGCCGCAGGTGACACTAAATAAGTCCTCCTGGTTTCAGTTTAGAGCTCTTCTCACCACCCCCTGATTCGCAACAGCTAGAGCCTTCTTCTATTGCTTATATAAAAAACGAATGTTTTAGATGTGTAAACACTGAACATTCGGAGTGTTTTCAATGCAAAAACACTATTTGGAAGACTAGTTTATTTCTATAATTATCTGACATGGAAGACTAGAACGTAACTGCAACAGGGTTGTTGTTCATTGATGACTCCTCAGAGTCTAGAACAGCTTGGCACGTATGTAGCACGTGTTCAATACATCTCTGTTGAATTCATGAATAATGTGGCATCTTAGCAGGTTACATACTGCTACCAAAAGTATTTATCATAGTCTTAAAAAGCTTGCCTGACCATGAAGTTACAGTTTACTTCCAGGTTTTCTAGGGTGGTGGCGAGCAGGACCTTAGGCAGCTGGGCTGCGGCCGTCCAGGTAATGAAGAGAACCTGAACTCAGCAAGAACTCGGGTTGTTTGGACTATCCATTTTGGGTCCATCTGTAATACTCTGCTTCCTTGTAGGTGAACAGACATAGGAACTGGTATATATGGTTTGATAGGAAATGAAAGATTTCCAACAGTTTTTAAATGGATGGATTTCAGGGCAAAGGCTACCTTCTTTTCATAAAAGAGATAGTTAATAGCTTACATTGTATAAGACTGCCCACATTCCCTTTAAAAGAATCATTCTCTGTTATAACTTTTAAAAAACAGCTTAACTAGTTTTTGAACAGGAGCCTTCAACTGATTCCGTATCATTCTCAACCTCAAACAAAACAGTCTGAATAGCTACTGCTGAGCAGATGCCACCCGGTATCTCTCACGTGACATTAAAAAATTCACTCAAATACCAACAGATTCAACTTTATAGCACCATTCCAAAATACTAAACTTTCTTTGCACCTTTATTTTTATCTTTTTGGTACACATTTAAAGTATGGGCATCCTGTAAATTTCTGAAAAGCCTCACAGAAAAAAAAAACCAACTAATTTTTAGGACAAAGCAATAACTCAGTTTATAGGCAAGATGATCTCAGGCAGGCTGTAAATTCTTCATGGGCTTCTGTAAGTCTTGATTCTGGGGTGAGAATGTAGAAGGGATGCTATAGTCTTCCTGGATTATTCTAGAGACTGAGTTGCTTATCTGCATATAAAAACTTGTTGCTCAATGGTCAGATTCTGGGTATCAGTTACAACTTGAACCACGGTAACAACAATCTTTCGTAAAGATTTTACTCTTCTGATTGACAAAAGAATTAGATATTGTATACACCTTTTATTCATACTCTGTAAGAGAGAAATTAGAATAATATTGAATTCCCTCTTACAAATTTCCATATTTTAAGCTTGGAGCACTAAAATCTGTTCTTAGCAAGCAGACGTATTTAAAGTAGAATTATAAATGGTTTTTTAATTCAACATGTATTTGGCTGCATTGTTTTGTAAGAAGACTGTTTGACTAAGTAATGTGGGAGTTGACAGATGAGAGGCTGCTTGCAGAAAAAATTCTTTCTTTCCTTGTGACACTAGAGAGTCACGTCTCACACTGATTGTAACTACATGTTCTTGTCTAACCCGTCCATGTGTTACCGGGAGGGATGAGCACAGGACAGTGGGGAGGGCCGGGGGCTGTGGATTCCGAGTGTGCTGTGTCTGAAGAGGGCTGAGAAGAGGTAGAGTCGGAATCAGGAGGGGTCCACCAACAGCGTAATTGTGCAGCGGTTTCAAAGAATTGATTGTTACACAATAACAGTCAATGACCCAGGAAGAAAGTTTAAATTAGAAGTAACTAGTATTAGAAAGCTACTGTGCACCAGGTAGGCAGGAATATGAGAATAATAATATGCCCTGAAATAGAAATAATCACTTTGCACTATGTACACCACATACAATATAACATATTCTCTTTAACATTGCACAATATAAATATTATACATGGTGGAGTAAACTAAATGCAAAACTTTGAGGCACACAGAAGAAACATGGAATAGATTGAACTTTGATTAAAATTAAGATGGAGTTATTAGTAAAAGGCAGAATGTTACATTTTCAGGCCAGTAAGCTTTTGAGATCTCACCTCAAGTGGGTTGGCAGCCACATCCCATATATACTGAAAATTATCATACCTCAATGTTATTAGAGCTAACTGCTTCAAAAAAGACTAATTAGCTAAGTAATTTGAGAAAATCAAACCGTTGCTCCCCACTCTAAAGTAGGTAACCCCTAACGGTCTCTTCCAGACGCAGGGTATTACAATGCGAGTACACGGCTGTATTCACCTATTTCTTGTAAATAACTTGGTTACCATGAAACCACTGGAAGGAAACTAGAACAGTATTCAAGAACACCCGTCACAGTGCTTAACAAGATTTAATGTACATTTATTCTTAACATGTGGAACATATAAAGATTTTATACTGAATAAATGATATTCATTAAGCCAGAGGAAAAGGAGGAATTTACATCAAGTTTTTTTCTTGTTTTTTTTTTAAACTACATTATCTTGAAATACAAATGTGGATTCTTGTCACTGAAAAATCTTTGTTTGAAGTTGTGTTTCTTCCTTTTTGTTGTATTTTTTTCATGTTCTCTTTTTTGTCTGTACTGGGAACCATTTTCTAAATCAATCCATATGCAACCATTTCCACACCTTGATTCATGAAGCAAACTGTGATCAGCTGCTCTCCCGAAATAGAGCATGACTTTATACATACAGAAACTTGTACATTACCCTCTTTTTTTTTTGTTTTTTTTTTGTTTGTTTTTGTTTTTTGTATTTTTTCTTTCTTTTTTTTTTGGAGATATGGCCCTAATGAAAAAATATATAAAATAAAAATAAAAAATTATTTAAATCTACCATCACTTCGTAGTTACCACATCATGAAAAAGAAACTAAAAACTTTGTACTAAAAAAAAAAAAAGAAAAGAAAAAAAATGAGGGTATGTTTAATGTACAACTTCTATATACATCACAGCCCATAGGCAGTAAAAAAAAATATTTAAAAAACGATTAAAGGAATTGTGAAGGACTGCCACGTGGAAGGTCCAACGCCGGACAGCAGACACGACGGTAGTGGTGAGGAAGCAATTTCCATTGATCGCTGTCAGGTACGTATTTGCAACCTTAACTTAAAAACATTGTTTTTGCTCCTAGCCTAATGTAACCATTTTGCTGTGGAGAAACCAGTATCATTTCATAGTTTTGACTACTGACTGACACACCTCCTTGAGCCCCTACTTATATTTCTAGAAATTTCTATTGCACAGAGCTTTGGGTGATGGGATACAGTTTTTTTTTTCATTCTCTGAAGAATAAAATGCATAAGAAATTGATAATTTTTCACCCTTTTGCCTCAGTGTGGTGAGATTTTTCCCATCTCAGCATCTTTAGCTGTAACTTTTTTCTTTAAAGTCAATTCGCTTCCCCAAAAAATGCAATCAACATGGAAAAGAACATTAAAAAGAAAATCTGTGAAAAACAAAAAATGACCTTTGAATGCACTAGACAGCAACTTTGGTTAAAAAAAAAAAGAAATAAAAAATCCCAAAGGATGTACTTATACACACAGACAGCAAATATTAATTTCATAACTGTTCAAATTAATTATTTCTTTAATTCCCAATTGGTAAATAGTGAATGGGGCAGAGGAGCAAAGATTTTCTTTTCCTTCTTCCTACGCTGGATAAACAAGAACAGAAAACAGCCAGTTATATGCGACCCTCTATCTTCACTCACACATGCTTGCCTTGTCACTTATGTCATAACTGCCCAATCTGAAACAGTACGTCACAGATGACAGATGCAACCAGAGAGTTCAGGACAGCTGATATTGAGATATCCAGCAACCGGCCCTCGTGCAAAAGGAATTCAGAGCGGTTTTCGTCCACTCTGGCCATGGCCAGCAAAGCCTTGGCCGCCCTGCACATCATGTCTACGCTAGGTGGTTCCAGAGGCGGGGGCTGCATGTGCATGAGGTTATGCTGGCTCTGCTGGTACTGGGCCATCGTGACCCCGTCCTCCAGGAAGCTTATCAAGTTTCCAATGCTTCCTTTCTGCACAGCAATCGCCCTTGCTGCTAGCGCATCCCCTTGGGCAAGGTTCGATAAAAGCGCCATGGACATTTCTCGACAGACTGGGTTTTTGCGATCCCCAACGTACCTAACTAACGTAGCATAGAATTTCTCCTGACGACTAAATGGAGGAGTGGCCAAGATCAGGTCCACATTGTTGTCCTGGATACTGAGTTTACAGAGGGTCTCCAGCACAAGTCTCTGAGGCGACAGGACCGAGTTGGGTCCCACAGTTGGAAAGGGGTCTTGTGCCTCTGCAGATGGGCACACCATCCAGTGCAGCAAGCCATCCAAAATTGGCAAGCAGATGCTTTCTGTGTAAGCAGACAAGTCTAGCTGCCCAGAAATGTTGGCTAACGTGACCAACGTGTTATCCCTCAAGACCTCGAGGCAGTCCCACCACCACTCGTCCTTGCTGCAGGCCACCCCCTTGTCCCCGTCCTCCTCTTTCTCATAGGTCTGCGGTGCTCGTTTTCTCTCTGGATGCTCGTGGTGAAGAAGAATCAGCTTCCCCAGGATCAGCACCAAGCCTGGATGTTTAGACATTTCGGCATCGTTGCCAGGCACAAAGGACAAGCTACGGACGATGTTTGACACACAGATGCAGCGCTTAGCCAGCGAGTCCTGCCAGTGCGCGATCGTGCACAGAGGAGTCTCGTCTCGGCTCCTGGGCTCGTCTTCCAGCAGCTTGATGTTCCGGTGACTTTTGGCTTGTTGTATACCGAAGGGAAACTTACTGCTTTCAGTTTGGGGCCCAGGGTTTGCATCTTCGGGCAGCGCCCCTGGCCGAGCAGACAGGACATCATCGATGGTCGCTATGATGCTTTTCTCCTGCTGGTCTTCAGAATCACCTTTGCCTTCCTGCTCTTTCTTTCTGCCTGTGGAGCTTAAAGGGGGAGGTGGGCGCCTGCGAGGAGGAATCTCCATCTTGCTCTCAAAGTGAGTCTGGATGTGCTCTGTGGTGTCCCCCCCACCAAGCTGCCAGTGCAGAAGTCCACTGCTGAACTCCTGCACGCGGCCCAGCTTGTCAGATCGGTCAACGACAAACAGGTTGTTCTTTTTGACTATCTTTATTGGCAGCTTGTCAAACTTGCTGGCTTGCTTAGGCTTCTCCTGTGGGTCCGCAGTGGCGTCCGGCGCGGGCAGAGCAGTACTGCTCTTATCTTCGGCTTCTGCCTTCTCGCTGTCTTCCTCCTCATCCTCCTCGTCCTCCTCGTCGTCGTCAATACATTCAGTATCTTCTTCCTCTTTCCCAGAATCGTCTGCCAGAGACTGGCTGTCATCGTTCCTCGCTGCGTTGTGATCAAGTGCTTTTTGGCTGGGGTCTCCCACTTCGTATTCCATGAGAATTCCAAAAATGTCAATCAGGCATTTTCTAAAGTACTCGACTAAGAGTTCAAGAAATCCAGACAGCTGGAGAGGAGGAGGAGAGAGAGAACAGGTGCAAGGTCACGACATCTGATATGACGGAGAAGGTAAACACCCCGAGAGCTGGCAACACGCTTTTGTAATTATTGTCACACACGTTTTCACTCCTTTTTGGCTGGGCCATGAAAGATAAACTACTTATCAGTCAGAACTAACTTCCTGAATTCTACATTATTAACTAAACCAACATCTAGCATGTTTCTTATTTGCCGCTTACCTTCTGACAAGACTAAGCAGGAAAACTTACTTTTTATTTTCACATTTCTACTATTCCCAACGCGGGGGTGCTTTGCTGTTCTTTACCTTGTTTTTTTCTGATTTAGACACAATGCACTCATTATTAGAAGAGCGGGAACGTGGATTTTATAGACTCTTTTGCCCACAGTGACGCTGTTTTCTTCTATTATTTATCTGAGACTCGCTTGCCAGGATTTTTATGGTTATTATTCTTAGGATTTGATGGTTATTTTTGTCTCAGGTGCTCTGGGTTACCCTAATTTATGTTCCCTATATATCTTTCAGAGAAGATAATTTCAGCAATGTAGTAACTCATGAACGGTGAAAATTAAAAACAAATCAATTTAGTCCCTGATAAATGAATTAGAATGTTTCAGAAAATACAATTTTACATTTCAGTTACTCACAACTCCAGCTGAAAGACAAAAGCCACTATGCAAGAAGCACTGTCTGGGAGAACGAGTTTTGTTTCCTTTAAGCAAATGTTTATACCAAGAAATGCCCAATATACTCCGTGATGAGCCACTGCCAGGCCCGTCCCCAACACACTCTGACCACATTCAGGGCCTATGAACAATAAGTAATAAAAAGGATTCCCCCGTGGGGACATTACGCAAATCGGCTATACTTTCATCTCCTACTGTCAGGGGACACAAAAGTAGGCTCAGAGCAAATATTAAGGAGGCGAAGCCCAAGCCCCAACTATAAAGTCCATGTTTTTGGGCTATGGACGGTTCTGTGCTTCAAGTGGATTTTCCCTCACTCTTAAAGTTTACTTTCCCAGGGGAAAAGAGAAAGTTAATAAAGCAATTCTGGTTATAGAAATGTGTAAACAACAACAGTTTACCTAATATAAGAATGAAACCTAATTACTTTCGTAAACGCAGTATAAATTTTTTTAATACTTATTTTCTGCTAAAACAGACCTTATGCAATGTTTATGATCTTATTAATATGCTTTCTGTCAATTGAAAAATTACTTTTCTGGGCTATATTAAAGACTTAAATGAGAGAAAAGAAAAAGTGGGAGATTTTTGTCTTATTTCACTAGGAGCAAGGAAATTAGATGTTTTAGCTTTTTCCACTGATAGTAGAGAGTTGTTCATATGCTGTAGGGAAAATCATCTTTTCTCATTTTTATTTCTAGATATTTATTTAAAAGCCGATAGCCCAGTTGACTCTTGGGCATCTTTCATAAACTTCAGTTCTTTTCTCTTCTAGCTATTCTGCTGGAAGCCACTTTACGCCCCGCTCTGAACAAAGGGGAGTTTTAAGCTCTTAGAAGTAGGGGTAGGCTTTTAAATGTCCGCTTCAAAATAATCTTGAGAGTCAGGAACGGGAGAGGGCAGACCGAGAAACAAGTGTGGCCATGAGTTCATGACGATTTTAGCTGATTGAAGAGTATGTTAAACTGTTCTCTCTACTTCTACATATTTTATGTAAAACACTTTTAACTTTAAATTGCTTTTTAATTAAAAGAAGGATGTCAAGTCCTCCTGGAAAGTAGGGTAATATCCCACTGCAACCAACTGCATCTCCAACACTGACTACAGTCCTAACTTTATGTTACATTTTGATTAATTTCCATCAGCCTGCTAATATTCATTCTAAACAATTTAACTTTTCTATTATCTATACCACACACACACACAAACACACAGAGTCAATGCTTTCTTATGAGAAATAATAGGTATGCGTGTGTATATATACTACAGATTAAAGTGAATATTATCCCAGACAACTACACACCGATTAAGGTTGGTTTATAACAATTGCAATCACTAACAGTGCTAGGCAGTACCTCGTCACTTGGGCATTAGTTCAAGCGTAAGTATGCACTGGTTAATTTTCTAATATTCTACTTTGGTCCTTAGTTGGACTGGTGTTGGCTTACCTGGGAGAGATTGAAAGTAGCAACAGTGCTATCGTCATACAGAAGAATGTTAATAGTGTCCAAAGCCCACGTACTCTCCGCCAAAAGACCTGATTTCAGGGACATCATCACACGCCACGCCTCAGGAGTAACTGAAAATGGGAAAGAATAGGGGTATAATTAATATTAACTATGCATGAAAGAATAGAAAGTAACAAAAGAGTAAGAAGAAAGGATACTGTTGAGTCAAATACTGATTTTAAACAAATGTTCTAAGGGAACAGTAAAACATGATTATTTTCACATTTTAAATGGAGATGATAAGCTATACTAAGAAACTTTTGTTAGGATCTTTTCGCTTTGTTGGTTAAATATGAGCCAAAAGTGCTTGTAGACATGGGAGTGGTTAAGCGCAGATGGTCCTTTCTCATCTCTGGTTTATTTCTTTTAGTCACCCAAGAGCCTGAAATGATATCAGATTTTTTAATAACTGAGTCAAACAAACAAACAAACAAACAAAAAAAGGGGTATCTGTCTTCTTTTGCCTTCTCCAATCACAAGTGTCTCAAGGTGGTGTCTTTGGAAGGCTGCCAAGTATGCGGAATATAAAAGTAAAATTTAATTCCAAAATAGTACATCTTTAGATATAGAGTCTTGATTTTCTCATGTTGTTTTCTTCTATTTCTGTGCTCTTGCCCTCAGAACACGCTGTTGACAAATATTAGCACTTTGATGGTTCAGATTTTTCAAGGGTGTGCTCAGGGCCAGGGAATGGGAATTAGAATGGCTGCCTTTTTTGTCGTTTTCCCTGTCCCTGCTACTAAAGAAAACAGATGATCAGATAAAAAGTTTGTGAGATCTGCCCTAAGATGGGGCTAGGAGAACAGACTCATCCGAATCTGAATTTTCAAAGGAAGCCATCTCTGGAAACCTGGCAGCAGAGTGTGGCAGGAACTCGAGGTGGCAGAGAGACCCTGCTCACTGACAGCTCCCAGTGCAGCCCTGCTCGGCCAGGAGGGAGCTCTCCAGATGCCAGTCATGGTCGCATGTGGGGGAGGGCGGCAGGGCTTTTCCACCTTTAATTTTTTCTATTTTTCAAATTTTCCAAGCTAGGCACATATACTTTTATAACAGAAAGGTCAAACTTTCTTCTTAAAATAAGGAACACAAATTTCCCTAGGTTGAAGACAGACACTGTATAACATGCACAAAGAATTTTTTTAAAATTTTAGATATAACACACAAATATATGCACATATATATATTTTCTGTACAGAATGGTGCCTTTGTCCCTCAGTACCCCTAGTATATAAAAAACGCCTTGCTTCTGTTGTCTCTCTATATATGTCCTTAATGTTCAATGACTGCAAACATCTTTAATATCATTAACTTATTATCTAATTTTCTAATCACTGCAAATGATTTTAAGTCAAGAGATTTTGAGATTTTTGAAAAATTTTTTCTTGTACGACCAAGATTTATTATTTTCCTTGCTGTGTTAAAAGTATTTCCAAAATAATGTGGAGAAACTGTGTGTATTTCCAGACAATCTAGATCTCTGATTAGTATTCAGAACATCCCATGGAGGGTGAACAAGCAACATCAGTATTCAGTTGACATAGTTTCTTGGCCCACGTGTCCCAGTGCCTATGGATGACATCAATTTTCTATACCAGAGCACAGCACGTTCTATGTCATATCATCTACCAACCTACATATCACATCCTGGCTTTGACTTCTTCCCAGGGAAACTCACTGTATGTTGTTACCAAATGACAGAGTGGCTTGCTTTCAAATTTTCTCAGGTCACCTCTAGCATTTCATTAGCCTTACAGTGGGTCTGTCAGGCACATACGGCGGAGATTAAGTGGCCGGGGTAGGGTGGAATTTTTAAGCCCCAAACACAGTGTGTAATCACTGCGGACGCTCTCTTACTCGAGCTCTCATCTCATACTCAAGCCATGGAAAACCACCACTGGAATTCAAGTTCTCCTCTGGCAGCATTTCTCAATTCACATTAGCAGCTTCCAACTACTGCTCCTATATAAAAACAAGTCCTGATAATTTCTAGTCACAACTTCATCCCTTTGAGATTAACAGGACCTACACCTAAACTGAAATTAAAATTCTGCACTACAACAGGAATTCATTTCAGGGACAAAACCTTTGGAATTCTTACCGATATCTTTTGAGGTAATCTTTCGCCTTTGTTTCAAGACTGGCTGGGATGCTTCCACTGAGCCGGGAGGAAAGGTGATCTCCCTTCTGATGGGGGGCGGCTGGGGGGGTGGCCCAGTGACCTGGGATGTGGGGACTGTGGGCATGACCTTCTGCATCTTCATAGAGGGCAGGAAGGGAGACTTGCTTGGAGACATGCGGTTCTCCAGGGAGCGCTGGAAGGATGCTGGGCTGGGCGCCCTGGAGATATGATTTGGCAGTGACGGTGGCGTTTGGTAGGCCGGCTGTGGCGGGCGCGTGATGGGCTGCATGGAGGCTGAAGACGACATGTAAGGCTGACGCTGGCTGACGTGAGAAGGCCACGGGCTCTCGTGATTTATCCTCTGATCAGGCACCATCAGATCGTCCGTGCGGCTCATGCCTGGATAAGGAGGGGCCTGCGCAGGGCCGCCTGGGCCCTGCCTGTTCTGGTAGGGGTAAGGCATGTCATTGCGGGCCGCCCACATGTTCTGCTGAGGCCCTTCACCAGAAGACGACTGCATCGGGCCACCCATCACCTGCGGTGGGACCCCGTGTGCCTGCACCTGCCCCGGGGCCTGGGCCCTCTCTCTGCTGTAGGGGTAGGGGTACTGTGCCTGGACAGGCCTCCTGTCGGGTCCCGAGTAGGAGCTTCCGTACTGGTTGTACATCTCCTGCTGCTGGTTGCCGTACTGCATGCCGTACATGTCCCCCTCGTGGCGCTTGGCTGGGGGCCCATACATGCCGTCCATATGGCGTTTGTAATTCTGAAATTCACATAAAGACAAATCATACTGATGTGCTCTTACAGGTATAATCACGCATACTTACGTTGTGCAAAACACTTATTACCTGGTAGAACGGTCACTTCAAAATGAAAATGGGAAGCTCCTATAACAACTGAGAACAAACAATTTATGAACTATATTTCAGTATCAGATAATACCATGTTGCACACTCAGAAGAGGGCTTCCGAAGTTTGTTTTCCTCTGCTTGAAACATCGTGGGGAAAAAACAAGTCTCTGCTCCTCTGGCTGTGATATTGGGACAGTATGGCTTTGTGACTGCCAAACAGGGACACACTGGACAGGGGCTTGGAGCTACACTAAGATCCCATCAGGAGGCACTAAGGATTCCAGGGGCCAGCCTGAAAGGCCCTGGGTTAAATGGATTTCTTAGGCCTCACTTTACAGAAAAGCCTCCGAAGAGGACTCAGCTCCTAGGCCTGGACTGTGCTGCCTGACATTCACCCTACGCTTCCTGCCCTGACTTCGGGCTTGTCCTGGTCAAGATTCGCCCATGGAAGCCTGCTGGTCCCAGCTCTGACAGGGCCAGCACAGTACCGGCTACTAACCTGTCCTCCTGGGGACGCTCTGAGGGACAGCACTTAATCAGGAAGGGGGAACCTAACGGGAGGCAGTCAGATGCTGAGGTTTTCATTAGAGTTCTTGAAAATTGTTTAAGATCAGTTGGTTTAATAATACAATTCAATGTACCTATATAGTCTAGCAAAATTAAATAGTTAAAAGCTATTTTGTAATTTAAAAATTCTAAAAACAAAAACAAAACGCCCTCTATTTTGCAACAGGTCTCAGCCCTGAAAGTTGTCTGGAAACAGCAAAGTCCTATATGTCCAGAAAACCCCAGAGCAAAGTGCAATTCTCTGCAACAGTGTTAATAACCGCAAGGTGCAGATCTCGCACAACTGAATCTCTCTGAGCTGTGATGGAGAACCAGTATAAACCTATCAAAACGTACAGTCATTTCTCATTTTTAAATAGCCAATTAACTTCAACTATTAGTATGTAACATTTGAAGTTGCTTTTTATACATAGTCTCTTTAAAACATTGACAAATCTCTGTTCTAAAATGACTTTTGATATAATAGTATACACAATAAACACATGTTTAAAATATACTTAACTCTAACTTAGACTTGTTATTATTTACAAGGATGGATACACTGAACTTATTGTAACATTAGTTATATTTGTTTCAGGATTCAAAGAGCTGTTTTTAATTTACTGACTTCAACATTCCAAGAGCACTTCCTAGCACTAACTATATTCTGAATGCTCAAAAAATGCTAAACATTTTTGTTATACGTCCTAAAAACCTTCAGAAGTAATACAAGTTTGAGCTTCAGCCTCCAAGAGGGAATCAGAGAACCGGGAGCCCCACGCCCACTCGCCAACTCACCGGCTGCTGTGGGTACAGGCCCGGCTGGTGCCCTCCATATGGCGGCTGTCCCGAGGGAGGACCTTGGCCTGGATACTGCTGTCCATAAGGTTCATGCCTAGAACAAGGCATTCAAAGAAAACTTAATTTACAAAACTTTAGGCAAACAGAGAAACAGGCAGTCCATTTCTGGAAATGCTACACCCCTGCACGGCACTGCCTCACCCTCCCCCTTCACCCCTTCGACCGAGGCACTCTAAGCAGCAGCTGCGCTTTAACTTTCGGCAGAAGGGACGGGAACACCCATCGTGGGAGAAGTGCCAGGCTCCTGGGTCGGGCTGTGGTTAATAGGTGTTGCAGGAATACCGGTTGGACAGGCAGGCACCCTGTAAGCGCCTGTCAAAGCCCGTGGCCTCTGTCCTTGAGGTGGAAGCCCCACCTACCCACCGAAGGTTACCTCCGGAAGTGTCACGCAGCGTTGTGATGTGAGGCACCAACGAAAGCAAGAAACAACGAAAAGAATCTAAGACTAAAAAGAAATACTTCTAGAAGAAGTACCAGAATACGGAGAATGTTTCTAGTTTTCACATCCTCACTATGAACATAAAATGTTTAATTTTTAAAAGGTATACTTCAAAATTAACCCGTATGATACTGACTTAGCTAATCATTATATATACGAGTACTCGAAATTTGAAAGTGCAATGCTCTAAAAGGCTACAGAAAAGAATAAGAAGGATGATTTAAATGTACTTCTATTAACTCTTAAAATAGAAATGAATAATACATTTATTTTTCAACTGCTATTATGTTGAGAGCTTATAAATACCACCAAAACCAGCATGTTTCAAAAGGCAATAGATTTGGAATTTTGAAAAATGAATTGGTTTAAGTTGCTATATTAAATCCTGTAAGGGAATAATTGGACTGAATATATTTCTAAGCTGATCAAAGAATAATAATAAGGAAAAATAAAACAAAATTTTAGACTATCACATATAGAACAGACATGGGGGAAAGTTTTTGCTAACTACTTTGATATCCAGAAAGAAGCTTATAGTTAGGAGGAAATAAATAAAATTAGACATGAATAACATTTCAGTTAAATAGCAAATAATATTTTTCAGAACAGAAAACAATGAGGCAAACCTCTCTCTCTAATGTCGTACATACGGAAGAGCCCAAATAACTGTTATTCTAATCTCATCAGCAAAAAAACAAAACAAACAAAAAATCAGCAGCTTTTCCTGGACCCTCAAAAACAAACCAAACCTAACTAAAATCCTTGCTCCAGCACACTATATATTATATAATGATTAACTGATTAATGTGGATATCACAAATAAATATTTGCTACATTATGGCCAGCATAAGAATTAGAAGAATAAATTCTTAGGTCACGCTGAGAGCGCACTGTGTCACCTCGAGCATGGGTGGCTATGTGCTCTCAAGAACAGGCTCACAGAAAATGCCATAAAGAAACCTTACATGGTAAAACAGTGATTTTCAAACCTTCTTCCCCGTTTGTATCATACTCAGGAACGCTTTCCACTGATCAGCCCTTCCCACGACTCCTGCGTGGGCACTGACGACGGGCACAGGCTCTGGCCCGGTGGTCCCCGAGCAGAACCACCACACCCGACTGCGAAGGATGCGATCTGAAAGCCAGCCCTGTCCCCAGCATGCCAGTGTGGCTACAGTCAGAAAAAGGGCCTTCTGCTGCACCTCTATTTTATTTTCTTTAAAACTCAGAAATATTACAGTAAATCCTTGTTTCTAATCATGTCTTTTATTAGGGAGGCAGAGAACACACCAACAAAAGAAGGGGTTGCTGTGATAGTAAGTGCCAACTCAGAGGCGCAGGTAGGAAGCAGTTTTCTGATGGCCTCTTAGACTTTTCAGTGACTTTCCTCTATCTTGTTAAAAATCAACCTGCATCAGGCCTGCAGCCAGATGTGCCATTTTAATGTCAAGAGGACTTCCTTAAGAAAGGCTCCCATACGGCCTGTGAGGTGGGTTTTCTTGGAGATGTTTATTAAGAAGCAAAGTACTCGCTCTCTGTTTAAAATGTTCACAGGGAAGAGTTGGAAACATCTAAAAAAGCAACACCTGGAAGACCTTTCCAGAACACTGAAAGCCTAATGTGGCCACCACTGCAATAGACATTTCCCTAAGAAAGAAAGGCAGGAGGAGGGTGGGAGGCCCTGATGCTAAGAGCCAAGCAGTCTGGGAGCTCCCAGGCGAGCCACAGCTGGCTGCCTGAGGACAAGGTCCTTGTGGTGCTGCAGGGCCATACCCGACACGCCCCTGGAGATCCGCAGGAAATGCCTCCCGATTAACTCCACCAGGAAAGCAGACACTGTATGTATGTTGTCAGTGGCTCTGCCACCAGGGCTCCGAAACGTGTGTGAGAGGAAAGCACAGTTTCTAGTAAGTCATCTTCTCTTCTCTTCATCTTAAAAAATACTCACCTTCGATCGTAACTGGCTCCGTAGGGAAACTGCTGTCGCTGCCCCATGCCCAGGTTGGACATCGCTCCGGAGGGACTCTGGTTATACATGTCCTGCATACTGCTGTTGGGCATCTGTCCTTGCGTCATAAAGGGCTCGCTACTTCCAGGCACTGTCATATTTTAAATAAAAGGCATAAAATTAAGAATTAAAAAAGTCAAAGAGCCTGTACATCCCTCCTAGAAATTTTGTTGTCTTTGTATTATACCTTATCCTTAATATGGCAGACCATAACACTAATGAAAGAGTGTAAGGTCTGGAGTCAAGAGGTGCCCGATGGGAGCAGAATTCTAAGACGGCCCCAGAGACTCCCCCACCCTGTCTGCCTTCCACGCGGCCGTCCCGAGTGTGGGTAGCACCTGTGAGTAGGTGGGTATCACACCCATGATATTACATTCATAGCAAAAGGGACTCCACGAGTGTCACTGAAGTTGCTAATCAGCTGACTGTGGGTTAACTGAAAGGGAGATTATCCAGGTAGCCCCATAAATTTGGGCCCAGAGGTCAGAGACGGGAGCCCTGCTGGCCTTGAAGAAGCAACTGGCATGCTGTGGAGGGGACCACGGGTCAGGAAAGGCAGGAGAGGACAGTCAACCAGAACACGGGACCTCAGCTCTATAACCAGAAGGAAGTCAATTCTGTCAATGACCTGAATGAACTTGGAAGAGGATCCCGACTCTCACAGGACCCACAGGCCCAGCTAACACCTTGATTTCAGTCTGTGAGACCCTGAGCAGAGGATCCAGCTGGACTGCTGACCCACAGACTCTGTGAGATCACGCATTTATGTTGCCTTAAACTGGTGAGTTTGTGGTTACTTGTTATATAGCAATATAGAAAACTAACACGAGCCCACATGCATTTCTTACTTGTGTAAGTTACTAACTTCTGAGTTGACTTCTTTGTCTATAAAATGAGATCATGAAGTGGTTGTAAGGAAGACATATGTATACAAACTTAGTTCTTACAGGAAAGAAAGTGAAAATCTTAACATAAACACTCATCCACTGCCTCACTCCAAAACCAGGATAAAGAAAACTTATTAGGGACTTAAGAATAGCTCGAGATGGGATGAGATACAACTATTTCTAACAGAGAGTAGAGTGCCAATTAGGTCAGATACGCAAATTAGCATCAGATCAGAGCCTGAAGGAAATTAGGTCAAGTCCAGAAACTAGCCTGAAGGCAAATTAAAGATTTTAATATAAATTTTAATTGATATACAATCTACTGCTTTTCTTCATCCTGTGATGGTTCCTTTTACGTTATGTGAGGCAAAAACTGATTAAAATTTTGGATAAACTCTATTGGGCTGGGAGAGAGGGTCAAATAATGAAGCCAAATACAAGTGTAATGGATTTTACTTTGCAAGGTGCTTTCACCTATTTTATCTACTTGATCTCACATCAACCTGTGGTAGAACTGGTTCTGAGATTACCTCTTATTCTGTACACGAGAACAGAGACAGAAATCAAGTGGCATAAAGATAAATAGCTTAATTCCCTAATACACAGGAATTAAAAAAAAATCAACAGGAAAAAAGGCAACCAAATTAAAATGGGCAAACACAAAAATGGATATTCACTGAGGAAGAAAAATAAATGGTCAATCAATACACGAAACGTGTGAGTTCTAGTAATGTAAAAAATCCAAGTTAAAACAATTAGGAGGCTTTTCCCCCACAATCTGATTGGCCAATGTTAGGATGACTGATAATAATCATTCTTAGTATGGGGTGAGAACCACACGGCCTTACATGGTCTTGCTGAGAACACTAACTTTTGTCAGGAGCTGCTGTGGGGGGCTATACTTTGGCAACCCCCAAAGCAGCACATCTCTTGGTGTTCGCAGCCTGTGATGTCCCCTCCCACAGTGACTTTGGGCCTGGTCACGGACCAGCACTGGCCAATGGGATGCAAGCGAATGCCGAGAAGTGCTGGCAACTGGGGCTTGTCCCCTTGGACTGCTCCTTCTTGGGGCCCACTGCCACGTCTTGGCACCCAAGAAGACACATGGGAAGGCCCCATGCAGGACTCCAGTCAACGGCTCCACCAGAGCTCCCAGTCTGGCTTCCCGATGATGGCAGCCACCTCAGTGTCCTAGCTGACCACACACAGTGAAGACCTAGCCAGTCCCCCACAGAACTGTGAGATACGATTAAGTGTTGTTGTGTAAAGACACTACATTTTGTGGTAGTTTGCTGTTATATAATAAAGGATTATTGCGATGCTCAGTAAAGTAAAAAGAAAAGTTCACGTTCTTTGATTCAACAACTCTACTTCTAGGAATCTATTTCACAGAAACACCCTAGCAAGCGTGAAAAAATAGCTGCAATTCAACAATCACTGCAGCACTGTTTATAATAGCAAAATATTATGAAACAACCCATCCTTACTAGCATTAAGGTGTAACTATTCAATTTCAAAAAGTAGAGCTATGTATACAGATACTAATATTCAAAATACACTGTTTAGTTAAGCAATATATGAATATTATGTTCACTTAAATGTAATCAATCAATGCCTCGATCAGCGAAGTAAGGAAATCAGATGGTGGGGAGGCAGGCGGGGCCACAGGCAGGGTGAGGCTGCACGGGGCCGCTGGGTCTTACATCAGGCTCCTCGACTTACTGCACGACCGCGTTACAGGCCGACAATCCCGGCAGCAGCAGCGACAGAGAGCACATTTTCCAATGATGCTGGAAATTACATAAAAAACCAGAGCACCACCAAGTTCACTGACAAGACAAGGCAAACTGAAGAATGGGGAACTTTATATAGTACAGGGATAAGCCCATAAGAAAATCTGTTTCCCATGGATTTTCTGTTTATCTGCTTTAATTTGGTACTCAGTATACCAATATCATAAGGCAGCAGGTGAACGGAGATATCCTAGGGACTGTACTAGCCACTGGGTGTCATTCACACTGGGGAATGTGTGATGAAAACATACTACAGACAGTCCCCATAGTGGGGTGGTTCTACTTTACCATGGTGCAAAAGCGATACACATTTGGTTTGCCCCTTGATTTAAGATGGGGTTATGTCCAGATAAACCCATCATAAATAAAAAATATCAAGTCAAAAGTGAGTGTTCGACTTATGATATTTTTAAGATATGATTGTTTAACAGGATGTAACCCCATTATAAGTCGAGAAGCATGCGTCTAGTGCCCAGCAAGGTAACCCCACAATCATTCTCCCCCAAATTTATTACAATAAGAAAAATTACAAGCATAAAGAGACAAGGGAAATATAACTCTAGCTATCCAATATACCACACAGGTAGGGTACTGGAATGGTTCACAAAAAATTTTGAGGCCAAATTCCAAATACTATTAATTGTTTTTTTCCATGTTGTCGTATTTTCAGAACCTAAAAATGGGATACAGCCACCAAAACACGACCGAAATGTTCTATCTACCATCTCATAGCACTAAGAAAACCAAGTATCCAACATTCACAAAGCTTTTGAATTTCTGAGCTTATGCTTTTATTGCATGTTCTGCAAAATCTTTACTTGGAATAAGCAGCACTGAACTCTTGAAAGGAAAAATTATAGACTATCTTGTTTGACAGTTATCTGAAATATTACAAATTAAATGTATATGAAATATTATAAATGTAATTCTTCAATCGTGTATGCCCAGTATTCACATTTTTGAGATTCTCCATTGTTATTTTTCATTGGTTCACGATACTTACGGAAACCAAGGCTTTGGGCTCTATGCTTCTCTCTACTCAGACAATATATTAAGAAATTCATGTATCCCAACATCTAATCACAACACAGGTACTATTATTAATATTTAAGGGATCCCAAAATAAATGCTTCTATAAAAACATTATTCACTATTTTTTCTCTATTTTTTTCCAATAATATTCACATGCCTCAATTCCACACGACCTGAATACATTCAGAAGAAGGCCAAAAAGCAAAATATCAAGTTTCCACTTGCAGCTTGCCTGGGGACTCAAGCCTGGGGTCAGTAAGCATAAAGGGAAAAGTCACCCTGGTGTTTGCATCAGAGACTCCCACACTCTCTCAATGATCTCCTCGCTCCCACGGCTGTGGATGGCATTTCTATGCTTAGCACTCCAGGCTACACCCAGTTCCAACCTCTGCTCGGCTCCATCCACACATCCCATCCTCACCCTGACATGTCTCAGGGTGGCTCTGGCTCCCCGTTTGTCCCGGTCCTCTCTCCATCGTCCACACTGCAGGGAACAACACCTGCAGCCCTGTGGTCAAGGCCATCAGTCTCTTCTCCCTCAGCACCCCCCAAAGGCAGCATGCACTCCCTCTCTGCAGCTGGCGCCCGGCTCCCACCTGCCACCTCCCTGAACTGCCCCCACAGTCTCCCCACTCTCCTCTTCACTTCTCCCCAGGATGTTCTCCACAGATGGCCCCTTGTTATTTACTTAACAAACACCTAGTCATGCCACTTTCCTGCATGACATCTTTTACTGAGACAAAAAACCCAAATCCAAACTCATGGATGTGGCCACAAAGGCTGAAAGGCTCTAGCCCCGGCCTCGATGCCCTCAGCTGTCCCCAAGCCCATGTCACTGTGCTGGGGACACCTGCCAGCTCCTCGGACACACCAAGCTGGCTCCTGCTTGGACCCTTCCACTCTTCTTCCCTCTGCAGTCCAGATGACCGGTGTCCCTTCCTTCACTGTCCCCACCCAGTGTCACTGTTATCTTTAGCCTTTCTTCCTCTTAGTTTCCTTTCTCTCACCAACCTCAGTCTTTAATTACTGATTTGTGGCTTAACTTATTTTTTGTTCCCTCCTAAGAGTCTGTTAATTCTGTGAAGGCAGGGACTGTGTGTGACTTACCAATACACTGCCTAGCACCCAGCGCTGTGCTGGCTCACGCCAATGTAACAATGCTACTACGACCCCGACACTAGGTATTGCCAACCTGACTTACCATGGGTGCCAACCACTCTTCTCTGGGCGTTCTGTGCATTAACTTAATCAATCTTCATGATCCACTTTGAAGCAGGTCCTATTATTTTTCCCAATTTCTACATGATGAAAGTAAGGCACAGAGATGCTAAATACTTTTCCCAAGGCCACAGACTTAGTAGGTTGAGCAGCTGGGGCTCAAACCTAGGCAGCAAGCACTCAGTATGTTCTAGCGAACAGATGAACTGGCGGTGCAAGAGCAGAGAAAAAAGTGCCCTCAGGACCAGGTCCGGGCAGTGGCCCCTCTGCACATACCTTTTCTCATGCCCCCAAAGGGGTCCTTGTTGGGTTCATAGGGCATCCTGCCCATCATATCTGGCATGCCCATGCCCTGCTGGTACGGGGCGTTTGGAGTCATGGAGTTCCGTTTTGGGAAGGACGAATCACTCACGTCTGAGAATGGGTCGTGCACACTGATTGTACTGCTTCTGAGGAGATACAAAACGTGAAAGCTTAACAATACGGCGGGAGTTACCTCCAAACACTGTATTCACAAGATAAACCAATTTCAAAGTCTGCAAATGCAAAAATCATCTAAAATAAATTACATGAATAAAACTAGTAGTAATCAACATTTAAAAACAAGCACTATTTCTTCTTTCTTTGAAGTTTGCTCCAGAAAATTAATAGGTAAACAAATCAGATTTTGTATGGCTCATGAATTTTATGTTTGAACATACCTTCCACCTTGCATTGGGGTCATCTGTCCATGAGGGGTGGAGGCTGGGGTAGGTGGCTTCAGGTCACCTGGAACCTCTGCCATCGAATTGCTGCCAGTTGACTGGGGGGTCTGTGGGCCTTGCAAGGATCCTGAGTTAGCTGATAGTAGCAGCACCAAGAGAAAATGGGAAAAAACTGGAGGTTATCAAGTAAGCTCTCCTTTGCTAGTTTTTTATATATATATAAATTAAAATAAGATACCATCATAATAGAAATAGTAATATCTATTGCTGATAATGATGCAATAAAATTAGTTGCTCTTACATTGTTTAGAGTGAAAATCAGTAAGAGTCTTTTGAGTAAACTATGGGGCAACCTACTTCATCTGTGATCCATAAAACATATTTATACCTTTCCATGGGGTACTTGTTTCCTGAGTATTTATCCCAAGAAAATAACGTAATAAAAAAAAAGTTTTAGGCAGAAAAAAATGTTTATTTCAATGTTGTTTGTACTAAAAATAATAGAAATGTAAATTTAAAAAAATGGGATAAAAAATTTGGTACATCAACTTGATGAACTATTGTGCTGCTTTAGAAAAATATTAGAAAACTTAGTTCTGGGTCTTAGACAATGAGAAAAGCAATGATACAAATTAATAATGAGCCTTTTGCCATTTCAACACCTTCTCAACATCTAAATGTGTCTGTGCTCTGCCATTAATAAAAGTCATTGTTTGAGCTATGAAAACAGAAAGATTTATTATTAAAGAACACAAGTTATACCAATTTAGAGTTCCTTAATGTTGGTATCACAGTTCTGAGATTTGGCTTTAACTATAATTACATTATAATAACAGGGCTCAAAAATGAACAGGTTTTTTAAAAAATAGGATTCTTAAAAAAATTAATTAACCTCATGCTGAAGGAAAAACATATTTCAAGGGTCCTGCTTTATCAACTATCACAGTCCTTAGCATGTTAGATGTTCAAGAGATATTGGTCTCATTTATTAATTAAGCAAATACCTATTGAATGAGTAATAGGCCCACGATATTCTAGGCCCTTCTCTATGCTTGGATACACCAGTGTACCGAACCAACAGGAAAGACAAAAACACTTGCCCTCACGGAGTTTACAGTAAAGATGTTCAGAACCGTAACAGATGGCAGAATTATGGCTGCTTGTAAATAACATGTCACGCGTTACTGTTACGCTTCTTTCTGAGCAAGTTCCCCCGGCTCTCTATAATCGCCATTACTCACATTTTACTTGAGAGGCCACAGAGGTTCAGTCAGTAGAGATTACAGAGTAAGGGGGTCAGAAATCACAATGAGTATGTCACTTCTACGCAGAAAGCCTCAGCCAAACACGGAGGTTTCCGGCCAGATGAGCTCGCCCAGCTGCTGGGCTGGGTGGGGATGAACTCTGGCCAGCAGAGCTGTGCATTCTGTGTGACACCCACCCTGTGAGCCTCGGACCTCACAACGTGGAGAATTTCTCAGAGACGTCGGGAAGATTGACTTTTAACGTAGATATCTTAAAAGTAAAGCTTACTAACACGGTAGGTTGTAATGAAAGAATTGAGCAGTCCTCGCACACAGCCGCGTGAGGACAGCCCGCAGACGGCCTGCCCGCGCTCCTCGGCGCGGGCACAGACGCCACAGCGGCCCTCACAGCTTCCTCGGAGACACGGCTAACAAGGCGCTGACTGCAGAAGGAGCCTATTTACAAGTATTCACATTTACAGCTAATAAAAAAGAATGGAAAAATTTTCTCTTGCCAGTGTTTTTTCCTTTCCTTCCACACACACACACACACACACAAATGCAACCTCTTACAACTCCATTAATAGAGGAGGCTGGCATGCTCTCTAGGCTACCCCTACCTTTTGCCAGAAGCTACAAATGTATACTCTAAAGTAAACAATGGAAAGGTCACTGAAGGTTAAGTACATTCGCACACTTCAGACGGCATGGCCAGGCTCCTAGCTGGGAGGATAATTTACACAGCAAGAACCTGGTGCCCTAGTTCTGGCGGGGTTGCCGGAAGCAGGGTGGGGAGAAGCAAGAATAGCTGATATGTCCCAGTCTACAGTGACTAGAGGTCAACCAGAGGGCACCGTTGTTTATAACCCGAGCCCCCTTCTCATTTATCTTCCACTAAGGATTCCCTAGTTGGATCCATGACAGGTTTTGTGACATCACCTGTCAGCTAATAATAGAAATTCAGTCAGCCACCTGCCAGCAAAGATGGATGGGTTTTTGGTTACAGACTTGCTAATTGAACGTGCCCCCTCCCCCCAGCCTGTCCTGCCACTGCCCTCCCCACTCAGGCTCACAGACGGCAGGGGCCACGGGGAGGTGACTCCTGGGTGGCTCATCAGACTCCACCACAGCCCTCTCTAGGTGTTTTATGAGACCCCCACGGCCTGGCCGGGGCTCACGTGGGAGCCTTATTTTGCTCTGGTCACGGAAGACAGGAGCCCGGCTGTCAGTGTGCGTGGCCACTCAGCCACATGGCCACTCAAGGGTGAACATCGAGTGCGGCCCAGAGGCCATGGGGCTGACCAAATTGCGTCTAGGTCCATATTAGCCACCTCACACGAACACTGGGCTAGACGCAGATGATTTGGAATGCTCTTAGAATACGGCCAAATGATTTAGATTTAGGATTTCAGTTGGTACAGAGTGACCATTGGAAAAAAATCTAGAATGTTTCTTAAAAATCTTTTAGTTTAGTTTGCCTGAATGTGCTGGTAAAAAATTACTACAATTATGTTCCTATGCAAAAAAGGGACTCCAAAGAACACAAATATTTCCTGAGAATTACTTCTTAAAAATTTTGTAATACATGTGACACGGAGGACAGTCGGGAATGGTTTTATTCTCCTCCTTCAACAACAAAAATGTTTCAGAGACACTTTCCTTAATCACAGTACCAGAATCAGACCACCTGATGCACAGATGGCACGCAACGAGAGGCTCCTGGCCGCGGGGCCGCGCGCGGCACCCTGGGCGCAGCTCTCCGCGGCGCGGGACGGAGCCTGTCCTTCCACTGCCTGTGTCACAGGACCTGGGCTCCATCTGGACTACTGAGAAGAATGGATTATCAGAAGTGCATCTGCAATCCAAGCTCTTTTGTGCAGTTAAAATGATAATGTTGCCATAAAAATGGCAGTTTAAAAAAAAGGGGAAAGGAAAGAGCCAGCTGTTAAGAGAACAGGCCCTCCACTTTCCGGAGGATCTGCGCCCCAGCAGGGCCTCCTGTACTGAAGCTGCCGCGCGCCGGGAGAGCTATTCTCCGCACACAAGTGCAGACCATTCAGGGACACGAGTTCTTTCCCGGCAAATAAAACACTCCCTTAGATCTTTGCAGACATCACCACTTTGGTCCCTACGCCCCACAGGGTTTTTATTTTGGAAAAATAGTTTCAGAGCTGTTCATAGGCAGCTTGTTTTACTCTGTGAACTAAATGTAATGTTGTGAGATTTTTAAAATTAGATTTCCCAGTTTTTAGGGTACACTCTAAGTGGCCAAGGCTCTGAATCTTAAAGGATGGGATCAGAAAGGGGGACTTCTAGGATTTCCACTTGTCCTTAGAACCTACAAATCTAAATCTAAGTATATTCACTACAAATTCACTTGGGGCCTGAAAAGTATTTATGTGAGATTCCTTGATTAGCAACCTCAGACATCAGCTTTGCCGTCCAGACACCTAGAGGAAATCATCGACAGGGAAATGGCTTCTTTCTCTGGCTTCTAAGTGGCAACGTGCCGCTTGTTACAAAGGTATTTCCAGTGCAAGCAGAGGTGTCTGGTGGGTTCGGTGCATACCCTAGAGCCAGGCCCCAGATTAGACCTGCTGCTTCCCAGCTCCGTGGCTCTGGGCAAGGTACTTAGATTCTACAAGACTCCGTTTTCTCATGGCTTTTAAAGTCACATCACAACTGCTGTGAAGATGAAATGATAAGCACTTAGAACAGTGCTCAGGAGACACGGCTGCTAGCGGTGCTCAGGCCAAGCTATGCCACAGGCACAATGGGTGCAGGCCCCCATCTCATTCGAAGGGACCGGGAGTGGCAAGGCTAAGTGCTGAAGGCACTGGGCTTGGAAGTGGCCTCCACAATGACCAGGAGCCACAAACAGAAAAGAGAAGGTTGGATTTACTTGATTGAGGTCACTGCCAAGAACTACGGCGCCAATTTCTTCCCACCTCTAACACTGCATTTATCAGAATGTATGATTTAGTAATTTCAAATTTGAAACCCCCCCAGGTAGAACACAGGCTAGCAGGAGAGCTGAGAAGAATGGCAGGGTCTCTGACAGCTGGTGGGGAGAGGCGCGGAGAGGGCAGCTGCTGTTAATGTGGTCTGCCTCACGTTTAGGGGAGCGCCTTGGTACCAACTGCTAAGGCTCCTGACCTCCAGGTTAAAGCCAACCTGATCACTGCTTCTGACAGTCTGCTGCATTCCCTGGAAGCGAGAACTTGCTGGGCAGAGAACATTAAAAACTAAGTCCAAATTTCATTTTGCAAAAGTACAAATGTGAGCGTCCCCCACAGTGGGAGAGCTGGCTCGAGCTGGCTGTTAAACCTGCAGGCAGCATTTTCCAGAAGTGCAAAAGTGTTAAAGCAGGTTGGTGGGGATGTTTACTTTGTATAGACATAGATGGAATGTTTTTTAAATACTTGTAAAAGGAATAAAGGTGTAGAGCTGAGAATTCCAAAGCCTGTTTCGACTAAAAAAGATAGAGCAAAAGTCGGTGCCCTCGGAGTGCTGACTGGAAACGGTCACATCCCAAATTCTGTTCTCACCCCTCGAGCACTGTCAACAAGGTTCAATGAAGTAAACACAACAAAGCAAAATCCCTTCCTCTCAGAGATCCAAGTTCTCCCTTCGCTTTACTAGGAAACCACCTTCCCAGAGCCTCCCAGCGCGTGCCCCCGGCTGCCGGTGGCCGACGCTGCAGCGCTGCCACTTACCAGGAGATGGCGGCTGGAGCTTGGGCTGCTTCTTCGTGTCGCCGGTGCTGAAGACTTCTGGCGGGGGCTCCTCCCCTCGCTCGATCTTGCACTCAAAGGCAAACAGGTACTGAATATACTGCTTTTTCAGGGAGCTTGCTGCACTACTTGAAGTGCCAACATTTAGGTTGGTTGCCAGCTCACGCCACTTCTTGTTTTTATTAACCTAGCAAAAAAAATGGCAGGATCATTGGTTTGCAGCAAAGTGGCTTGTTTAAAGCCAGGAGACAAAAAAAGCACTTAATGTCTTGGTTTACTTTTTTTTCATTTGCCTCTTTTAACTAATGCTCATTACTCCCACTCAGTAGTGCATAGACAGCATTTACAGTTATAAAACCATTAAGGAACCTGCTGATAGCGACATAAAAAGCCTTGCTCGTGAGGTCCTCCTGCCTGCCGCAGCTCCTGACGCCGCGCGCTCTCCAGCACAGGCGCTCAGGGCCTGCGAGTTCTAACACACACCCTGATCACACTCAGCCCACCCCACCTCTAATTAAGAAAAAAAGGGCATCTAAGAACCAATTTAAAAAGCAATATAACAGCACTATTTTGCAATTTAAGTGTTTGAGCATCAACATGAAAAACCACATTTCCTTCCAATAGCCGCAAGGCCCCAGGAATGAGCCTAAGGTCTGAGGCCCACGCGGGGCTGCCTGGGCAGTCAGGCGAAGGCCGCACCTGGTGCAAAGGCGAGTGTGGCCCCCTGACCAAATGACTCCGACTTAAAAGCCTAAGGCGATGCCACTAGCCACTGGCTGGGCTCTGGAAAGCCACCAGCTCAGGTGACGGGGCGAGGCACACACCTTCACGTGCTGTGTTCCAGCTGAAACACACTGAGGCTGGAGACAGATATCACGATTGCAAAAAGAGAAAAGAGAGAGAGAAATACTGAAACGTTACATAAAGATGTGAGGCGTTGCATCAACCTTCTGAGTCCCAACTGGGAACAGGTTATGAAAAGCTAAACACTTGAATGGACCGTGAAGACATGCAAATAATTCAGGGAGGCTTTGCCTTCGATGCCTCCTGTGGTGCACAGCGTGGTAAGGGTTAAGGGGACCGTGGCTTTAATGAAGTAGTGAATTTCTGGATTCAAACTTTCTCACAAAGCTCGTTACGTCCATTTACTTTAGTACTAAATGGTTCACAATGAACAAATCACCGAATGCTCGCTGCTTCTTCTGGTGCTTAGCACGAGGCTGCAAACAGTAGGTCTGCCCTGAGAAATCTGGCTCCCGCTCCCCAAGCACATCTGCGCCCATGGGGTGGAGAGCACGCCGGGCGCACAGGATGATGCCACCCAGCTCCATTCCAGCAACCTCGTCAGCCAAGCCAGCAGAATCCCGACACAGACTCGGCCTGGTTATACGCAGAGACAGTGAGGTGGCCAGACAGTATCTGCCTGTGCTGGTAGATACACAGCAAAATCTAACTGTCTGAGCAGTTTTGGTGATTCTAAAAAATCTATGACAGAAGAGGCCAGGTGCAGACGGGACAGGCCAGGGGAGGCCAGGTACCGAGGGGACAGGTTAGTGAAACCCAGGCTGGAGAAAAGCTCGTTTCCATCACTCCTCTTGCCGACCACCACTCACCCGTGGTCTGCATCAGTTTAGAATCTGGTTATATATAGCCCAGACCCCAGCTCTAATCCTTTCAGTCGTAGGTCTCCGTTCCCCGATGAGAGGGATCAGGCACCTACGAGGAAGGCCAAGAACAAAGGCCCCTGCTATATCCCCCACTTGCAGCACTGAGACTACAGCAGGCCCCCAGGGATATCAGGATTATATGACTGGCCCTTGGATAGCTAGTGACCCCCGCCACATTGGATGCGTGCAGCGTGCCTCATTCTAACTGCCCATTAGACCACCTGGGGCCCAGACAATGTCATTTCATTGATCTGGGGCGGGGGCCCAGGTACTAACAGCTTTTAAAAGCTCCTCAGCCGATGCCACTGCATCGCTAAGCTCGAGAACTGCTGGTAAATGGGAGACTATGTGTTCTGGAAACAGACAGACCTGGCCCCGCCACCTACCCTGCGAGTGCCCTTGGACCACAAAATTATTGTATTTATTTTGTTACATCAGAGTTTCCTCCTCTATTCTTTGGGGCTGGTGATTTATGTATTTAGAAAGACCAAGGCCACACAGTGAGGTACTAATACATTAGTATCCTTTCCCCATTTCTATGGCAGGACACGTCCATACCAACGAGACTCTTTACTGAGGATTAAGGGGCGCAGTGAAGAGAGCATGGTGCCTGCACACGAGACTCAAGGGGGCACATACTCTGAGCACCTCTTTACAAGCTGCACCCCAGGAGTCTCTCCTGCCCCCCTTGAGGCCCAGCCCTGCTGAAATCACAGCATTGGCTCTCTTACTTGTCCAGATACTGTGCGCACGGTTTTATAATTTTCTTCATAAGTTGCTCCGGATAGAGGACAACAGTGAATTTGACTTATTATCTAGTGTAATTAATTCAGTCATTTGTAGAACATTTCTAGAGTATTTACTGTGAACTCCTGGCAGATTTCCAGAGAATTCTAGAGCTGTCAAGGAAACAGAAGAAAAATCTACTCCATCTCACTGTACAGATGAGGAATCTGAGACCCCCAGTAAATGACCTGATGAGGTCACACTGCAAGGTGGTGGCAAGGCTGAGGTGCCCCAATGTTCCTACACACAGACATGGTCCCAGGAAGGGACATTCCGACAGGCTTAGCTTTCCCCTTTCACATATCCAAAGAAAGCTTCTGTAAGATCTTTTTTATGATGTCTCCTTATTCACTCACACACTCTCACCTGTGCCAGACCTCCAATCTCTTTGACGCAGACATAGAGTCGGAACAGGTCCAGGGGCTTCTTGCCCACTGCAGGCAGGCTCGAGACAGGGGAGCCTCTCTCCTCCATGAAGGTAAGGTATCGGTCGACCCAGAGCTTTCTCTCTGGCTCGTTCCCCAGCTCATACACCTTTGTGATCTTCTCTCCAGTGGTGGTGGAGGAGCTGGACTTCTATGCCCGGAAGCAGCATGTGGAGATGGGGCAAGGGTGGGCAGAGGGAAAGGGAGAAGGTAAGAAAAAGTGATGAGCCAAAAAATACAAGAAGAAAAGAGATTAAAAAACTACTGCTATCACACAACAATTAGGAATGAAGGCTACTAGTTCAGGCACAAACTATACATTTTCTTAATTAGGAATTTACTTTGACTTTAAATAAAGGGCCCAAACTCCCCCTTTTATACACTTAAAAAATAAAACCAAAACCAAAAAACCCTTTTTTACTTTAATATAAGCATTGAATCCCAGAAGGCAAAATTCCAATGACACCTCACGTCATGTTTAAAAATAAAGGAGTGGTAGCTCATGGAATGAGCACAGTGAATGAAAAATTTTACATGACAGAGCCCAAAAACCTAAATGGACTCCCATTTTTCCTTGTCAAAACAAGAATGGCTAATGTGTGTCTTCATTAAAACTCTAAATTACATGGAGGAACAGCAAACACACGGTGCTTGCTGAAAACTGTAAGGTAGGCTGCAAGTCCCAGGAACCACCGTGGGGCTCAAGCTCCTCTGAGCTCTGCAAGCGAATGGTCAGCTAAGGCTTTGCCGTTTACTCATGATGACCAGCGTTCCCAAGTTAAGATTGTTGGAACTTCTCAGTCAAGGTAAGGGGCGATTAGATAATTATTTAACAGATTTCTTAATCTACTGCTTTGGAAAGCACAGAAATAGGATCTGCGTTTTAATCATGTGCTGTTTCATACCCCAGCATATCTATGGATAAATATATACCTTTACTTCTTATGCCATGTGTTTATGTGGTTTATACTAATGCCCTCATTATTTTTATATATATATATATATTGGGTTATGCCTGATATAAAAATGTCTAAAGTTGCAGCTTCTGTACAGCTGAAGCCTACCCTGTGGATTATGTGATCTGGACAGGTAACGCTTTTAGCCCTAAGCAGGTCAATTTTATCTTTTCCCTTTCTTTTATATCGCTATAATGATATTTCTGTATTTATAGTATTTGCAATGCCAGGGTTATTGTGCAAAATCATTTCTAAGTTCTCAGTAAAGATTTCTTGGAACAATGATGTTACTTCCTTTATTCAGACACACCTAGGTTATCATTTGCAATACACAGCCATTATTTTATACAGAGCTCTTCTTAAGTTTCTTCCTTTTCTTTTTCTTATTTAGCTTAACATAATTTTTTTCCCCATGACATCCTACCATTGAATGGCTTAACATAATTTTAAACATATTTCTGAAAATTCGGGGAAGGGGGGCAGTTAGATAACATAATTGCCATTAAGGCTAGATGTTACCTTATTTAACAAAATGATCCCCTAGTAAAAGTAGGTCCTGGAAAAATACCTGAGAATGAAACTCACAAAGCCTGTGAAGCGGCAGCTTTCCCTCTAGCTAACATGTAATTCTCCAAAGCTATTTTGGCTGAAATTTTAAGCCTTCAGCTTTAGAATTACTGAGGAATAAAGTCTTTATCACATACATAAAAATGGATGATATAGTTCATGTAAATAAAAAGTATAGAATGGTAGGATAAAAAACAATGTGATCTTTTAGAATACACTTCCTATGCTGAGGTTAAATTTCAAGTCACTTAAAAATTACTTTAGAAAAGAGCTTAAAACCATACATATTTTTATATATCTTTCTATAGATCCATATATATATTCAGAATATAGAAAACACTATATATCCAAATGATAAATTTTTAAAATTTATTTTCCATATTCTTATACCCAAAGAATATTTCACTAGGAAAACAAACAGCTCTAGCACACTCTGTATCCGACTCTCACACTGACAACACCTTCTAGCTTTGCCATCGCTCACAGAATAGCTATTATCAGGACATTTCTAAATTTTAGTGTTGAATTTTATTTCTTTTGGAGAGGTATACCAAAAAGAAAACCAGTCTAATGTTTTTCAAAAATGAAAATTTGAAACACGAACATGAGGGAAAAAGCATTATCATCTACATTTTTAAAAAAACAATTTCCCTCTTGTATTTCATCTGTAAAAAATGGAGAAGTAGAAGTTTGAGATTCAATTTAAGGATAAGAGAAATAAAAGCAATAATCTGATTTTAAAATTACTCTGAACAGCTCAACCAATATCCTGTATATAAGATCCATCTGCCGTTTCTGGCTTGGTCTTCTCTGAACAAACTGGGGAATGGTTTTAGATGAGTAGTTACGAACGGAGCAATGGGGCACAGAAACGTTTGTTCCTACTTTTGAAGAGGGGATTCTTTAAGCTAAAACAGGCCTAAGATAATGATTTACTTAGTTTGACTATAGATGTTTTAACTTTTCTCCCCGTTGTTAAATGAACTTATTGTGCTTATCTTCATTTGCTCTCATAAAATTAGAAAAACTTAATGAAGATAATAGTTTTTAATAGGATAGTTTCATTTTTCATAATTTTGAGCTTTTCCAAAAAGCATTTCTATGGCTCCGTAGTGTACGAAAACGCATCTGCATGGAAATGACGTGGTCAGGCCCCAGGTTATGTGATAATTCCTTGAAAAGGCCTTCCTGGGGCCTGCTCGTGGATCTAAATCAGGGCCTAGATCCTTAATCCATTACCATATGCTTTATTTTTCCTTTGCAGCACTTTGTTACACAGTGTGGAAAAGTCTAAGTTTGCATGTGATTATCTGTCTGACACCCGCTCTTCTGACTATACGCTAAGTTCCACAAGGCCGGGTTCGTGCTGATTTTGAATCGCCAGCACTTAGCACAGGGCCTTCCACACTGAAGGGCCTCGACAGCTACCTGCTCTGTGAGGGATTACTCAAATGGACAAAGAGGGTGTGAAAGGTCTGGCAGCATGCAAATAAGAATTAACAGCTGATTCAAACATCCTACAAACAGGCTTTCACCGAGCGAGTGCCAAGTGAGTGTGGGCCCCATCTAGTAAGGCTGGAGGCTGAGAAAGGGGTCATGCCCAGGCCACCCCAGCCTCCAGGTTTGCTGACGAGCCAAAGGATTACCAGAGGCAGTGCCTGGATGTCTGAACAGAGCAATAGAAGGCTCCGTAGATAAAGAGCATGCATGTTGTCATGCTGTCATCACTGACCAGGCTCAACACACCCTGCTTGTTCACGGACACTGGCCTTGACGGGACCTTTGGATGAAAGTGTTTATTACACATTCCACCCCTGACGACGGGCAGACAGATGAGCCCTTCAGAAAGATGGGTTAACTTTTTCCAGGTCACGAAGACCACCTAGTACTACACTGCAGTGTTGTAAAAAGTGTATCCTACTGCTTGGAAGCTTTTATGGAGGCAAGAAAAAGGAATGGAAATTGCTGAAAAATTACAGCAAGACATTATTATGGTGCCACAAATGTTTTCTTTGCATATACTTTAATTAAGCCTATAAGTACATTTCCCTCAAGTATTTTAGGCAGATTTACATTTCAGCAAGTCTTTACCATATGCCTGGTAATATGTGTATGTGCATGTGTATGGACACATGTTTATTTTTATTTTAGAATGTTTTGTAACAAAACAGCGTTGGTCCATAGCATACTGTCAAAGCATAGAAGCATCTTTATCGTTTTGTCTGTTTCAGACCTGCTGTTAGGCTTTATTAGGGACACTAGTAAGAGCAATTTTAAGTACAAATTGAAGTGGTATCTCAGAGCAGTCAAATATTCCTGGGTTGTATATATTTTGCAGTGATTTGACAGCAGAGATAATATAAGGTTCTTCATCATACTCTCCTTTGGTCCCCTTCTTGAATTAGCATCTCATTCAAAAAAGTGGCTGTTTGCTCAATACAGGGCGAAAGTCTAACACTTCTACTACTGCAGACCACAGCTTCTCCCGTCCCCATCTACCGCTGGCGCCAGAAGCTTGCCTGCACATTCTTCAAACAATTCATGGTATAGGAAGAGCTAATGTATGTGGAAATATTTAGGAAAAAAGAGAAAATAAATATGCAATTTCAAGTGTAATTGTATTATAATTAGAAAATAAAGTTTACAATTCAGTTTGCTTTCTTCTTGCATTTAAGTACAAAGTAGGATTTTGGTAAGAATTTGTTTTCCTACAGGACTCAATGGATGGAGGTAATCTGACTAGTACATTAAAATATGGTTAACTATCTCAATCCTTTTTAATTCAGAGATTAGCAAGATGAGAGTTTTTAAATATATAATAATGGTCTATTAGTAGTATTTGTTTTTAATAAATTATTTTTAGTTATTATCTTAAGTTTTAAAGACTATTTTATTTTCAACCTCTGAACTTCTCCCTCTGAGCCAACACACAAACGCTTTTGAAAAGTTATGTGAATTCTACCTGTTAACTTGAGAGCATTACTGGTTCAAAAATGCTTTTCCTATTTAAAAAAGGAAGAAAACAGAACAAAAAACCAGGGTTGACTATGGGGAAAAACACATGTTGTTGGCTGCCTTCTGAGACTCAAAGCAAGTAACACAAAGACATCAAAATCTGGGCGTGGCATCCCCTGCCTGCAGGTTGTGCTGCACCCACCCTAGAAGCATTTTATGTTTCATCTCGGGTGCTGCAAAATCGAAACGAATCTACAGAGAAGGTAAGAGCGAGTATCGCCCTTTCTTCTTCTGAAAAGGAAAATGCTGGTTATCCTAAAGCTCCATGTGAATTTTACAAACATTTACTAGAACAACCAACTCTTCAAACCTTCAAGCTCTATCTGTTTAAACCAGTGAATGGATAATTAATAGCAGCCTCCTTTTGGGGTTTTGACTAGATTGCCAGATTCTGCACAGCTAGAGTCGTCTTCCCTCCAACTTGCTTTTCCTGAGCTGTGCTGTTCAATACATCGTCTTACAAAAATTAGAGTGTTAATTAAGCCTTCTTGGCAAGTAATTGCATGTTAAGGTTTTTTTTTTTTTAAAGATCTTTTGATTCCCTATATGAATGTAAAATAAAGGTTACTACAGTACCATTACTCTTTTTTTTTTTAATAGCACGGAATTAATTTCTTTAGTAGGAAAATAAAGGCCCAACTCTATGGTCAGAAGAACACTGAGGCTAAAACATTTCCTTAATAGGTATGTTATCATTTTTGTTATTCATATATCATATGGAAATCAACACAATTTCAAGATTACCAGCAGTCTTGTGTAGAATACAATTTTTCTATCTCAACTGATTCTAATGGAGGTAAACATTATTAATCTAAAAATTCTCATGCACTAACATTTCTACAATTTTTTGTTAATTTCAGACAAATGTGTTGAAAACAAAGCAGGGCTGATGTTATGCTAAATGTACCCAGATTGTAATATTTATTCACTTATTTCAGGTAGGCAGCTTTGGAATGCTTCAGACAGAACAACCCATGAAAAACTGAGGTCAGGGCCAAACCTGTCATTTGGTTCGTGGCTGCTATTAGTTCCCATGTAAATGGAGAAGTAACTCATTTAAAAAACCTTCTATAAGTGCACAATGGATTAGACATTTAAACAAAATCACTGTGTGAAGGAGTTTGGACCCAGTAACACAATCACATGCTTTGTACAGAGATGCTTCTCTATAACAGATGTTTCATTACCAGAAATCAACTTCTATGATGCACGCAAACTTTATTCATTTTGTTACTAATATAATTACTTATAAAGAAAACCCTTTCATGGATAAATGAAGAAAAAGTCTTATAAAGCAAATAAACAAGCAAGCATTAAAGTAGAATTAATTAATTATCAAAAAACCCCCAAAAAACAAAAAAAAAACAAAAAAAACCAGAGCCACTTACAGGGCTTGATGGAGTCTTTGGCCAGCCTGGGCTGCTAATGCTATCACTTTCATCTCCATGAAATGAGGAGATGCTAGCAGAGCTGGGGGACATTGGGGAAGGGACTGGCAGGTTGCCTGGGGTTGGGGGCTGAGAAATACCCTGAGAGCTGTAGCTATCCTGTGGTAGAGGAATAAAAAAAAAAAAAAATGACAAAGGTAGGGCAAACTTTATTTAAAATAACAAAAAGTACATCCAGTTTAACAGACTCATTTTTTATATATTAAATATAAAGACATGTACAAACAAACACACAAAAACACACATATATAAAAGTATTAAAACAACATTCTTAATTAGTATACTTTGGTGAGTTGCTGGATGCTAGCAAAGGCCACTAAGCCCCATGCTTACTTCAAGCTTACATGGAATGCTAAGCACGGGTTACCCCTTATGAAGGAAAGAAAGGAAAAAAAAGCTGTTCACCTTATTTATCAAATAAGGCAGGAAAGCAAAATATTAAGTATGCTGTTGTTGCTGAGGCGGCCAAAACAGGAAGCTATAAACTGAAGGCAGAGAAAATGGCTGCAAGTACCGAAACCAGGCGGGACCCTTACTTCTCCCCACCCCGCAGCATTTTCCTTGGGTGGGTCTTGCCCCGCCCCTCCTCCCCCACCATGAGTCAATGCCGTAAGAACTAGTAACTTTCAGACCCACACCACGAAGGGGCTGGGGGAAGAAAAGACTACAGACATGTTGCACAAAATGAAGGCATGCAGAAGAGAAGAGACCAAATGAAAAAAAAAAAGTGTCGGCCAACACCAGAGAGAGAGGACGACAGGGCAGCTCTTTGCCAGGCAGACCCCACGCTGCGTGCAGAGGCGGAGAAGTACCTTGGACTTGCTCTCAGGCTGCGGAGTGCCTTCCTCTTTGCCATCGGCCTTGAGAGGCAGGGGCAGTTTGGATTCGCCAGGAGACATCATATCTGCAAGACCCATAGATGCTAATCGAAAACAGGAGAAAGAGTTTAGGATTATACATGTGATTTGTGAGAACGTGCTCCTGCCAAGACAAGTTACTGAGTGAAGCATGAAGCACTGAATTACCCTTGAAGAAAGAACAGAAAAAAGAAATTATAACTTGGAGCATACTAATTTCTGAAATCCAAACAGCACCATATTCTGGCAATTCTTTTTTATCTAAAAATAATAATAATAAAAGGCAATCATTCTGTATGCTCAAGACACAAACTATTATTTTTTCAAAATTATTATAGCTTTAAAAGAATAGGCAACAAGTGGAAATAGCCAAGTGTTTGAATTGGTCATCAAGTGTTGGAAGCAAATGCTGGGTGTGTCTATTTTTTACCTAGGTAATACAGGATTTGGTGCCCTCTTAATTTCACAGACTTAAATAATCTATAGTTTGTAAAACCATTTGGCATTTCATATTGTTTCATTTGAAAATCTTATCTAGTGCATGTGGTCTAGTCTACAGTAAGGGGGAAGACAAGCACAGCAGACGAGTTCAAAACAGCAATCAAAAATAAAATCATGAATGGAAAGACTTCTAATTATTTTGCAAGGGGGCTGGGATCCTTTCAGTCTGGCTCAGAGCCTGCGGTGGTCAAACCCTGAGCAGCAGGTCAGCACCCAGGGCAGGGGCCCATGTGGCTCCAGAGTCCACACAAGGCCTTCCCTCTCCAGGCTCAGAAATTCCATGAACCCCACCCAGGCTCATGGAATGAGTCTTACAACGAAAGGCTCACCAGGGAACACGTGACTTATACACATTTACTGCAGATGCTAACAGACATTTTCAGGTTAAAAATATGGGTTTCGATTTCTTTTTAAAGGAAGAACAGGGCTACAGTAGGGAATCAGTGTAGCTATCCAGGGAATAGCAGCTGAATTTCTACAGAACCCCACTGTGAAAACCATCTGCACAACGCTGGGCTGCAGGGGCTGAGTGAGACGCCGAGCAGATGTGTGAAGAGTCAGGCTGAGGAAGAGGGAAGGAGAAAAGGGAGAGGGGGGAGAGCCACAAGCCTTATGATGAGTGAAAACCAGAAAACACTCCGATTTCAAAATAAACCTGAGGTTCTATGAACAGGATCCATTTTACATTTTGCAAATGAAAGTGCTGGCTCAACCGAGGCAGGACACATGCAGCATAGTGTGCCAAAAAGACAAAAAAAAAAGCTTTAAAAAAGGCTCCACAGATTGCCCACTACAAAATGATTATTGCACATATTCATGTATTACTATGTTTTAGAAAATAATTAGTTTTAATTACAGCAGTGAGAGTGAGCAGGCCCTGGTGAATTAGCTGGCAAGCTTTGTGGTGCTAATTTGCTAATATCTTTAGCATCACTGCAGGTTGAGACCATAGGTCCTGCCAAAAAAGCCTACCCTGCCACGTGCCCATGAGTTTACATCAGCACACTCAACAATGCACTTTGAAATCCTGTATTTCCATGGGCACACTGGCTTGTTTTTCAAAGCCCATTTGCAGCCCAGTCAGTCCTTAAAGTCATCACAACAAACACAAATCATAATTGGGATGTTTTTCTTTTTTTCAAATTACTTTCAATACTTAGACTTTAAGAACTGGAACAAAAAGCTTTTTCAAGTGATGCAGCTGCAGAGAAAAATCTATTGGGATCAGCTAAAAATGCTGTTATTTTTGTGAATGTGTGAAACCTCAAAAAAGCAGCTGAGAGATATTACACCAAGAAGACCGCCTTGTTCAAAGCAGTGGAGCGGACTGCTTCGTGCAGTTTTATCTCTGGGGTCTAACGAGACATGAATTAGTAAACCTGTACATTAAAAACACCCTTTTTAGAAGAATAGGCTAGGAAGGCAGGATGGCGTGAAAAGTGGGGCTTAGTTGTGAAAGCCCACATGTCCTTGCTGGTTGATTCACAGGGCGGGTTCAAAGGCAGGACAGCCCAAACAACTGCCCAGGGAGCGGAAGTCACGGGCACCCAGCTTCTGTTAAGTCCTGCTTCTCCAACTTAGATTTGTCAGTATTTATCCGTTCTGTCTGAATATTACTTTGAAAAAAGGAATAGTAATATTCTACTTAATGCATTAAATGTGTTAGTGTTCACAAAAGCAACTTTTAAGCATGAAGAACTAGGCCAGTATGTGCTATGATAATTAGTGACAATTTATACTGATTTAAAAATCAGACATATATGAAAATAGGCATATATGTTGGTCTGAAATTCCCCAAATTTCTTTGTTCTTTATTACATATTGTAAAATGAGAACTTTGGGTATGCAAATAGAAAAATTGTCAAAAGTGGTACTGCTCTGTTATTTTGAGAGATAAATCAGGATAGAATTTAGAGTAATAGTTTTATTTAGCACTTCTGCCTTACAACGCAAATCTTATTTTACTAAATGGATCATAAGGTCTTTCCCTATTGTGGCTCTTACTATTCTTTTTGTTGAAAAGCTTATTTTCGACTTCTTACCAGAATTCTCAGTGAGTCACTGCAAAGAGCCCTCTGCCTCCCAGGGCCATGCTGCTCCAGGGGCACTATTTTTTTCTCCTTTCCCGGAAGAGAAGGAGCACAACGATTACAAGGATGTGTTAAATCAAGGCACTGTGCTTTCTCCTGTTGACATGAGTAATCCAGTAGGGAAGGTTCAGACATAAAAAGGGGCAGTAAAGAAGCTGGGGCTGCAGAAGGTGCTGTGTGAATACTGTAAACACCTTCCAAGCGCTCGCCTCTGGCTTTACCATTGAAATTTAAGAACTAGAATGATTTCTTAAAGCAAGTGTGGGTCAAGGTCCTAAGGCAGCTATTCCACACTGGGTTTAATGTATTCAAAAGGAACATAAAGAACAGATGACAGGAGTAAAGCTGAACTTGAACATTCCTTCCCACTTTCTCCCAGCTTCCTTCACTTAGTCTCCTTACAAGGCTGCAAAACCATTCCCAGAAGATGGGAAAATAGGACCAGAAACATAAAAACAGTTCTTTTCTTGGTAATATACCATCCCCTGCAAGATATTTTATTCCTTGTTTTTGAAAACACAAAGGGTCTCTCTGTGTGTATACATCTGTAGATGTTCATGACTATTTTTATACGTGGCAAAATACAAAGTACACTGTGAATATAACACACACAGAAGATCTGACAAAAGCTCGGAGAAGCATTTCTCTCTCATCGGATCAGCAAGGCCCTGAGAGAACCCTCCAACACACCCCTACGTGAGGCATCTGTAAGGGGGTGGGGCCCATGAGAGCTTTGGGGGCTCTGCACACCCCATAACTGCCATCAGTGCCCCCTTCCCATGGCAGCCCCCCCCCCCCCCAGATACTGGCCAAGCATGGCAGCTCCAGGAAAGTGCGACCCCAGCCTCCTACCAATCTGGAACCACCAGTACTCTTTGGCATAATCTCAGTATAAATTTTTCCCCAGTTTGAGAGATTTCGTTTTTATAATTTACCAAATCCTTTGTATTTGTGAGAGGGAAGCAACTCACCTAAAATCATTATCTTAAAGCAAGCAAGCGTGCCAGTAAAAACACCGCCGACCTTTATAAACTACTTAGACAACCAACCACGAGCAAGGATACTAAAGACCCAAATCCTTCTTTGTGAAAGACCCTAAAGTCCTAAGACAGAAAACAACTGTCCAGTTGGTAGATTTATATTCTAGGAATAGTTTTGTAAATCTTTTTTTTTTTTTTTTACATTTCAAAACAGCAAATTATCTGATAAACAGCTAATACCATACAATGCTGGCAGCAGTTCTGCCAAGAGACTGTTGAGCAAAAAACCACTTCTAAATTGGCGGTTCCCAAAGTTGAGTACACGCACATGGAAGTTACCTGTGGAGTTTGCTAAGAATGCAGATTCCTGGACCCATCCTCAGGAAGTCCGATGGCAGCCCAGGAAACTAGTTTTAACAAGCATTCCAGGAGAGCCTGAAATAGGTGGTTCTTAACTCTTGTGGTGGTGTGATTGACTTTTTTCCTTTCTAAAGGGCTCCCGAGCTAGTATACCTGCACTGGTGGTACATCAATAGGACACTCTGCATTGGGAATTAAGCACTATGAGGTTAGCAGAGAGATTCACTACTGGCACTTAAGCAGGGCTCTGCAAGAGAGGAAGCCGGCCACAGTGGCATATGGCTGCTTCTGTACTATTAATAGTCTACAGTGGTGGAAATGCCCTACATTTGGTAGAGTAACTTCTGGTGAGGCAAACTTAGAACCACAGATGGCAGATGTATGTTTTGGAATTTGGATGTCCATTTTAAGATGCTGGTTTATATGCAGACAAGAATATGGCTAACGAATATTATAAAACTAAACACAAGTAAAATCCAACTAACAACACATGTATTGTATACGGCATATTTAACAAGTGTATACATGACTTATAACTTTGCCCATAAAAATACATAATTCTAACCTTTTAATCTAAATAGTTAAAACAAAACCAAAAAGCGCTTTCAGAGGGAAAAATTCCCACTGCTTACCATCCTACTTCCTGTGGCATTTTAAGTGAAGAAATAGATGTCACATTTATACTCACACTGACTCTATTTAAATAATTACTTGCTCACTGAAGCTTGTAACAATTTGTCACTACACAGGAGGATTTTTTTTTTGGCCTGTACACTGCCTACAATACAATTGTTTGAATTCAGTGAAGAGAATGCTGGAATGCCAGTTGCACTGGCTGCTAACTGAGGTTCAGAAAATTCCACTGCCAGCCCTGGCCATCATTTGTGTTATCTTCACTTTCTCCAAAAGTACATTTTGATGGTGAAATGCTTTGCTGTTATCACTGGCAATTTATCTCCATGGGCCCAGACCAAGCAGCTGAAGTGATGCTGATCTAGGCCATTTCTGGCCCATCTCTAGCAAAGCTGAGTGTACACCTTCAGACCAAAACCCTCGCCAGCAGCAACGCTGTGCCATTCTGTGTCATTCCTGTGTCCCTCCGAGGGCATAACATAGTTACAGCAGATTCACGTGTATCTGTCAACAGGTGCACAGTCAGTGCCAAATGGTCACCATCCTCTGATGTGCTGGATGATCACTTTCTATCGGGGAGCATTTGACTTAATAAAGCTGGAATAAAATCATATAAGTGTGGAGGAAAACTTGACAAATGCTTATTAAAAAATTCAATGTTTCAAAATGCACAATGCAATAAAAAAAAAGTACTACTACTCCACACAAAAGACTGTGAGGATAAATGGCCTTTCACCGAACAGATTTCCTCTGTGCGGAGTAACGAATAGCTAAATTATCTGAATAATAATAATAAAAAGAAACCCTCTCTGTGAATCTTCATTAAACTGGTTATTCCTTAGGAATGCATAAATCATCTTAGGCAGGGCACCGTGCCATCTGCTTGCTGTTGGTTATTTTTGTGGCTCTGGGGTCTGAGGAAGAAGGGAAAAGTGAGCACTGCTAATGGTAGGTGAAAATTTATTGTGTAGTTTCAATGCTCTGAAGTCGTTTCACTTCAGCAGCCAGACAGAACACGCAGCGCCCTAGCCCCAGTGCTCTAGCGCCTGGGCTGGCGCCGGCCAGCAAAGGAGCGGGGAGGCCTCTGGCTGACATACTGCTCAGGGCTTTCCACTCTCCTCTCAAACACAAAAACATCCACCTCGCTGGGATGAAGAACTGTCTGCTTAACATCAGGAAGGGATATTTCATTTATTTAAAAATCTTCATTTTTGCCAACAGTTTCTATGTGTTCCTTTTTCACAAACCTTTTAAGAGAATTCATCGAGGAATGCCACTCACTGTTCAACTAGACCCCAGAACCCAGCGACTCAGATGCTCAGATAGGAGGCGAGCCCGCCCCTCAGGGCCTGTGCAGCCTGACACAAAGACACTGACCTCTGGAGGACCTTCCGGAAGGCAGAGGAATGAGAAAAGGTAGGAGGGAGAACCAGGGCTCTGACACAGCATTTTCCTGACCCATCATAAGGCACTGGAAGGTACACGACCAACCGGCTAAGCAGAGCTCCTTATGAGCTGAAGGAGAGGCTCCTGCCAACAGGGCATCTACCGTTCCAATGTTCTAACGCGTGATGTAAAGTGACAACAGGTCGACGGAGACGCACAGCATTCTCTGATTTGAACAGTAGCGATCTCTGTCTTTAGGTAGCTGGAGAACTTGAGGAGCGGGGTTCGAGGGTCCCAAAGAATCTAAGAACATGGGAGGTCTGCAGAGTTTCAGACCTACTACTAACCGACTGCACTAATCAGACATGATTTTTGTAAGAATGCAGCAGTTGAAAGTATAAAGTGGACTGGAAGAACTAAACATAACGAAGCATTTAAAACCACCTCTCAGTAGAGATAATCTGCAAACAGTACTGATGAAGCATCTACGCCCAGTATACATTTAAGGGTGTTTCCTTAAGTGAAAAAACGTTTGCACTTTCAACCTTCCTTCATCCGCTCTCCTGTCATTTCCTCAGAAATGCGAATTCTAAATGTTTGTCTTCACCACCACCAAATGGAGAGTTTTTGTTCTGGGATCTTTCAGTACTCCCAGTAATTCCCAAAGATAAAGAGAACTTAGTGTGTATGTTTAACAATCAATCTCCAATGATACTTGAAATATGTCCACATACTATACAAACACAGAATGAATAAAAATAATTTACATAAAATATAATGTAATTCTCATATATTAAGTAGATTGAGCAAGCTTCCAAGAAGCAAAAAAGTGGTATTATTCCTATTTTTGCCAACGGATCTGGCTTCTTGAGTTGTCTGGGCACATTCACTGGTGGAAGCCTGAGAGGAGGAGGGGGGGAGGGCGTGGCAAGGGCGGGGAGAAGCAGGAAGAGGCAGGGAGAGGGCGGCCCACGGGAGCCCAGCACTACCCAGGTTACCTGCTGAGCTGTTCACCATGGTGGGCGTCATGCTGTATGGCGGTGCCTGTGTGTTCATCAGGCCAGAGCTGTTGTTCATGGGCTGGCTGTAGGGAGAGCTGGAAGCCATAAGTCCACTCTGGTTCATGCCAGGGAAACTGCCTTGCCTATACGAAGAGAAAGCACAGGCACACACACACTGACCACGCACATCAGCTGCAGGTTGCCCTGGCAGTCATTTCTATAATGCACTTATGTAAGGGGCGGGGCTATCGTTATACATGTTTGCTTAGAATAGATTGTTCCTGGAGAGAGAGGCTGAACTCCATTGCTATATGATATTTAATACACTATTTAAAAATTCCAAATAAGTCCCACAAATAAATTACACATTTTTAATCATGTCAAGTGTTCCAAGTTATTATTTATATAGAGGAATATAAGCAAGAAAGGGGGAGCTCGAAATAAGAACAGGAATTACAAAAGCAAGCAAAATTAACTTCTAACATTTATTAAGATCTATTAACACTACTTAAAATCCTCACATCAAAAACCAGAAGTCAAAAAATAAAAAACAAATGAGCAGTGCAGGAATGTTTTTTAAAAAAATTTCTTTGGCCTAGACTTTCTGATATAATGAATATGGGAGAAAGCATTTCCAACTCTCCTTGACACTATTATTTAACTTTTGTAATTAGGTTCCATTAAAAATCTGGCAATTTTTATATTAAAATTACATAGTAGACATCAGACTTCCACTTCTCACGGATGGGGCTTTTGTGTTACAGGAGAGGGCAGGGTGCTGGGATCAGCTGTAAATGTCCCTAACATACTCAGTCGCCCCTCGCCCGAGGTGGGGCAGGCTTTGACTTCCTTGTTCGGTGACTTAGTCTCAGTTTTATCCTTTGCTCTGTGAGAGACAATCTCTTCCCCCTGGCAAAGAGGAGAAGCGTATTCTTTGGTCTGAAGGGGACAACTTCATGCAACATCATTCTCTGACCGCTGGTGAGCAGACTGGGCAGCGGGAGACAGTAAAACTGCACAGTGGTTTCGTTCTCCAGAGGAGCATTGCCATGCAGAGATGGCGGCAATGTGGCAAAGACTTTAAGATTCCACCCTAGTAGTCAAGCTTTTCTTATGTAAATAGCATACCTTTAAAAAACTCAAAGTTTTGACTAGCACTGTTTAATCTCAGTAGTACAGCTAATAAGAGAGGTGAAAATACACAGACACTTTGCTTATCTGTCAAACTAATTATGATTACAACCTCCTCCACTGCCACTAAACTATCATTTGGTATAATAGTCAACATTTTAAAAAGAGATTCTTTAAAAGATTAACAAAAATCATTTTTAAAAACCAATATGCTAAACCAGAGTTATGGCCCATGCCTGTAGTCACAGCTGCTCAGGAGGCTGGGGTGGGAGGATCACTTGAGCCCAGAACTGGAGTCCAGCCTGGGCAACAAGGTGAGACCCCAACTCTTCAAAAAAAAAAAAAGAAAAGAAAACCAATATGTTGTTCTTTTTGTGTACCTATTTTCAGTGGATTCAACTTTCTGGTCTGTAGAAAAAGTTCAAACACGGACCATTTGAAAAATCAAAGCATTAAAGGTTTAAAAGTGTTTCAAAAAAATATTAGATAAACCATTCAGGGAAATTCTGTACAAACTAATACTCAATGATGGCTTGGAAAGGACATTCTTAAAATGCTGAAAGACTGTTAGGTGTGGGTATGGCTCTGGGAGAAGGATATGTTACTTCAGCCTTCAATTCTCTGCTCGCTGAGGGTCCAGTCTGAATAACCACAGACGGCTAAATCAGAATTATAATTCCCGCTGCAGTTCATTAAAAACAGATCTGAGATCATTCAATGGCTTCTGATTAACCTCTAGGTCATCAAATACTTACACATCCATTGCATAGCTTTAAAAACATTCCTGTATGGTTCAGATCTTATCATTCTGTAGGCTGCTGGCATTAACTCAAGTATCTTTTAGCATTCATACAACTTTGAAACGTGGCACTGTTGGGACTCTTCTTTCAATTTCTAAGCAGATAAATCACTGAAAGGCACCTTAACTTACGAACAGGAAGTGTTTTCTGGAATACTACTTCCAAGTGAGTGACTGCTTCCAAGTCACAGCCAACTTTGACCTATTCTCCAAGGTCCCTGTTAGTGCCCCCTCCCCCACAGCTGTCCCTATTGCTCTACCTGAAAACAAGCCCTGACTTCTCCACGGAAGCCTTTTACAGCACTCAGCTCTTCCTTTTGTATGCAGCTTATACCTGCCTTGGATCTCCTAGGTGTGTAGCCTCCTGAGAGGGGGCTCTGGGCCTCAGCAATCCTTGCATGTGAGAGTTAATACAATAATCTGTCAAATGAAAGAACTGAGAGAACGTTTTTATCATTGTAAAAAGTCATGGTCACTTTTTTAAGCTTCCACTAAGTTCAATTTCACATGTAGTGTAACTAACATGTAGGAGACTCATGGTTCCTTGAGACACTTGTTTATACTAAGGTGAAGAAAAGAATCAGAGCACAAAATCCACCCGGCAGATGATTAAATGAAGTGACCATCTTACTCCAATCTACAATTTCTCCCCCGAGTCAGCACTGTCCATCGTAATCACCGTAAGATGATGAAGGTGCATGTTACAGGTTTTTAAAAATACCCTTAAAATAATAATAAAAAAAAAATCAAAGATTTCAAGGTCCATGTATTGGATGGATGTCAGCTGCTGGTTAAAATTACACCATACCTGTAGTTTTAAAAGTCTAGTTAAAAGCCAGAGTTCTTGACTCTGTCACTAGCTATACTTTCCACTGTCTGGGAACAAATCACTTCGGTTATTTGGGCCTCAGTTTTTGTATTTGCTATTGTTGTTTTTAGAGACAGGGTCTTCCTCTGTCACCCATACTGGAGTGCAGTGTCATGATCATAGCTCACTGTAACCTCGAACTCCTGGGCTCAAGCGATCCTCCTGCCTCAGCCTCTGGAGTAGCTGGGACTATAGGCGTGTGCCACCATGCTCAACTAATTTTTCTTATTTTTCATAGAGACAGGATCTCGATATGTTGCCCAAGCTGGTCTTGAACTCTTAGCCTCAAGCAATTCTCCTCCTTCGGCCTCCCAAAGTGCTGGGATCACAGGTGTGAGCCACTGCACTTAGCTCTGTGCCTCAGTTTTTACATCTGAACATTGAGGGGCTGACAATGACGATAACATTAATACTTTATTAAGTACTTTCAATATGTTTGGTATGATTTCTAGGTATTTTACACATTTAATATTTTAAATTTCTGGAGGAAGGTAGGTGAAATTATGCTCATACACAAATAAAAAAGGGTCAGAAAGGTTAAATAACTTGCCTAAAGTCACACAGCTAGTAAGTGACAGAAACGGAATTCCTAAAATCTGCTGTTAGTCCAATACACCGTACTTCTTTCTCTACAGGCCCTCTAACACTTGATGAGACAAAGTACAGTGGCGTATAGCAGCCTACTGTAGATACTTTTCTGTGTGTCTAGTGTGTGAGTCTTCAGTTGCAGGAAACTGGCAAACCAACACTGGGCTGCTTTTCTCAGTACTGCTCTGGGCTTCCTGGAGCATAGACTTCAGGGAGGTGGAGGTGGAGGTAGTCGGAACCAAAGTGATTTGCAGTGGTGGTGACGCGAATAAATCAGCTCCCTGGACACCTGTTTGTTGGAAGGAGTTTGTCCCGTGTGCTGCAGGCCTCTAGGGTGCCCAAGTGAGGAGGCCGCAGGAAGGGAAATGAGTCTTCCAAGGGACTTGGGGCACATGGGGCCGGAGCACAGCAGTGGCTGCCTGGCCGGATGGGGGCCATTCTCCCACCACCGGAGAATCCTATTCATTAATGCTTTGGAAACTGCTGCCAAGCGAAATGGGTATAATACTAAAGTAAAGCTTGCTGTGCACTCTGCTGAATTTTAGAGATGGAGACAATTTTGTTTTGTGGAAGGAAACCCAAGATGGCCGTCCCGCGGACTAACCCAAGCACTCCACGGCTTAGCGTGGTGTTGCTGATATGAGAAGATTTCTGAGGCTCACAACAAAAAGCTTCTCATTTGGTTGGGCTGAGTACAACTCCGAGGACCTCGGCGACCTCAGCAGTGATGCCGAGGGCCGCGCTGCCTCAGAGGAAGCTGGCCCCTGTCCAGAGGCAGCTCTCCCTGACTCATGATCCTTCTGACCACAGCACTGTCTGGAGCCCTCCAAATGGAATTAGGAGAGAGAAGAAGCAGAGCATCACTCTCTGTTTCCAAAAGGAAGCAAGAGCAACAGAACAAAAACAGGCAAAAACGCAAATTGAAGTGAGGGGAACATTTTCAATGCAAAACTCTACCAAAACATAAGCTGTACCTGGAAAAACACAGCATCCTACCTGGACCCCTGGGCTCACGTTTCTAAAGGGGCCACGGGCTTAGTTTTTGTTACACATTACCGGTGTCCTGTTTCTACGGATTTCAAATCCATGGCTGCGGCAATGAACGCCCAGTACATCTCAGTTGGTAATTTGATAGACACTGAAAACAATTTGGTGCTGCTGCCATGCTGCCGTGCAGCAGGGGTGACCCCACTGTGCTGACCGGCTGCCCACGCTTGCCTGGGCCAGGCCTAGCACTGGGGCTCTCCTGTCTCCTTCTCTGACATGGCAAAGTGCGGTGGGGGCTGTTACTTAAACACGCTAACCTGCAGGATAACCAAAAGGACTTTATTTAGATCGGCCTTCGCTTGAGTCTATAGGTGTACACAGATCTGTCATTCTATGATAGAAACCGGGCTGCTACAGGAGAATGATTCAGAGGTGGGGCCTGCTAACGCACTTCCCTAAAGCCCTCCTCATTCCTGCTTTTCCCTCTACACAAATACTGCAATAGTTTTTTTAATATATTTTCCTTTTATTCACTTTGGAGATTTCTCACAAATGTTACACATTCATCTGCCTACAAAAGGCTGGCTTTGCGGGGGGAAAAAAAGCTCAAAGCAAACACCAATTTTCAAGTGACCATTTCCAGTGGCTCAGTGTGAGGACAGAAAGAGTAACATAGCTTCTCACTACAGTCTGAGTTCAGCAGTCAAAAATATTAGTATGAAATCCCACGAAACCCACGTATATCTAAATATCTATTTTTTAAGTCTATTACAATAAAATTTAAAATCAAATAAAGTCTATATATGATTTTGGTGGTTTAAAAAAGCGTATTTAGGCCTTAGCATTTTAGCAATCAATACTACTTTTTCTCAACAATGACAGGGAAGTATGAGATTACATTTAAAAAATGAATGGATTTCTCATACAGCTCCTTGGGGAAGGGTAGGGACAGAAAGAAGAAACAGAGACCACATGAGTGAAGCCACTTGATAAAGTCGCAGTGGTGGACACAGGGAGGGAAGAAGCCACACTCCAGGGAGCTCTAGCAGATCCACGGCAAATGTCACTCCTGGGTTACATGCAGGACGAACACCAAGCATTGCACGCCTTCCTGGGAACCTGGGCATGACTGCCAAATATACACAACTTCCTCTGCATGGAGCGCCACTGATTAGGAAGCCAGAAAAGATTGCTTACTGACAAAATAAACTAGGCTAACAGTGAAATTTGGGGTGCTTATCACCTAAACCTAACAGTTATCAGAACCAGGGCTTGAAACCTTGAAAAGACCCAATTCCAGCAGAGTTTATTTCTCAATGTGTTATTTTATTTCCTTGGAAAGCTCCAACTATGTATGTAACATTACACAGGATGCCCTATTTAAAATGTTTTATAAATGCAAACTCTTTTCACACACGTGTCTAGCATCACTGGTGAAACAGATTTTCAACTGGAATTAAATGGCATATCCTCCAAAGCAGTACTAAGGAGAAATTTGGTCAAGATTATTTTAAATCTAATATTTGAAGAGGGAAAAACACTCTATGTGCCCCCAAAACACCACAATCAAAATAGGAAACAAGGTTGCCAAGCCCTGATCAGTTTTTGGTGTGGCTAATCCACCCATATGCCTGCAACAAAAACTGCAATAGTGAATCTGGTAGCAAAGTAATATAATTTCAACAAGCCAGGGGCTCTGGGTAGGAATCAATCCTGTGAAGGTAAAGTGGAATTTATCTCATTAAACACGAGACAAAGAACAAACAGAAGTGCCAATGATTTAAGGTCTGTAGATTCCTGTAAAAATACATAACCACATACTATTTAAAAAAAAAAAACCAAAAACCTTTCACCCCTTCTGCTCAAGGAGACAGTCTAGAAACAACTAAAATTAATTAGAAATACCTTCTACTTAGTTGATAGTTCTAATCATTTGTCCAAGATGAGTGTCCTATGACAGGTGTGGGAGGAAAGTAGGAAAGGACACAACAAAAGGCCAAACAACACCAAAACTAAAGTTCAATAACTAGCCAGCACAGTGGCTCACTCCTGTAATCCTAGCACTCTGGGAGGCCGAGGCAGGAAGATCACTAGAGGTCAGCAGTTGGAGACCAGCCTGAGCAAAAGCAAGACCCTGTCTCTACTAAAATTAGAAAAAAATTAGCTGGGCATGGTGGTGCACATCTGCAGTCCCAGCTACTTGGGAGGATGAGGAAGAATTGCTTGAGCCCAGGAGTTTGAGGTTGCAGTGAGCTGTGATGACATCCCTCCCTTCCCTCAGATCTGAGGGATCGAATGGGAATTCACCAGGTGAGGAGGAAGGAGGAAGCACAAATGCAGGGACCCCGGGGTACACACAGCCTCTCACAGTAAAAGCAGGACCAGCCGGTGAGCCCTAGGTGCAGGCAGATGACACAAAGCCTAGTCTTTATCCCAGAGAAACAGGAGTGACTGGGGGTTTTCAGGCAGGAGGAATGTCATTAAAAAAATGTGTATTTTAAAGAGATTGTCCTCTGATGGAGGTAGGGAGGACACACTGGATTCAGGAGGAATGGAGGTCGGGCCCACTGCTACAAAGCGTTAAGAGCCCAAGCAGGAGATGACGGTGCCTTGGAACAGGGGGCAGAAAGCAGCAAAAGGAGCTGAGCGGTATCTTGGAGGTAAAGCTGGCAGCACTGGGTGATGAATCAGACACCTGGGGAAAAGCTGTGTCACCATGTCTTCTAGGTGTCCGGTTTGTGTAAGAGGGGAACAGGGCAGTCGCTGCAATAAACAACACCAGAGAAGACTGTGGGTTTGGCCTTGGGTGTGACGGGCCTCCGAGCACCCACAGGCGACGCCTGCAGGCAGGGGAACCGAGTCTGCGGGGCGCAGGGCTTGAGCCCCGCAGCTCCCCTTCCCCTTCCCTCCGCGTGCCGGACGCCCTCGAGTCTCCTCTCCAAGACCCGCCCCTGCGGGAGACCGCCACCCTTCTCAAGGCAGCCTGTCACTCGCGAAAGCCTCAACGTGCACAACGCCCGCGGACGAGCTGGGGCACCAAGCAGCCACACGCCAGCCCTCCATTAGCAACTCCCCAAACCCCTCGCTAACTGGCAGGCTTAAGTTTTATTTTTTCCTTTAAGAGTGGGCAAAGAAGAATATTATTTTTCAACGGCTTTATGCAAGTGACTCTTTAAATAATGGAGCAGCAGTAGCTTCGTCAGTGTCCTCTCAAGGATGATCTTTGTGGCGGATGTGCCTTAACTGTCCAGAATAGAGCTCCCCGGCACGTGTCTGCAGGGGCCTGGCGACGCGGCGCTGCCCACAGGGCCTCGGCCCCAAACCCCGTCTCCTGGTGGCACCGCACTTCTCCAAGGAGCTACACTTTTATACTCGTGCGTCTTGGCGAAGCGCTTTCCGCCAGCACCGAGGAATACCACATACTCCATTCTGGATTCCTTAAAAGCCTGGGACATCAGAAACATTTTTCTCTTTTGTTCATGCGTCACACAGCCTCGTGAGGGGCTCCCGCCTGTCGTCAGCCTTGCTTCTGGCACGCGCTGCCCAAACGGCGCCTGTTGTGCGGCTTCAAGACTCAGTTCTTCCTTTTCGCCTCGGTGCAGGTAACCAGTTTCAGCTATTCCCAGAGCAGCTGACTGGTCGTCACTTTGTCTCTAGCGCAACCGGAGAACAAACAGAGCCCAAGGGTTCTGAGGTGAGAGACTTCCTCATCAGGGTGTGAGAAAACGCAAAAGCGGTGTCGGGCTGCGTGAATTTTGGTAATTGATAACTGAGGATGTTCTCTTCACCCTCAAAGTCGATTTTGGTTTGTGAAGCCCACTGTCCTGTTGTTATGAACTGTTTACTGGCAATCATACAAAATGAACTAAAATACTGTGAGGATATTTCACCCAGAGTTTGATTTCAGCAGCTCCCCGCCGACTCCCAGCACACAGCTGCCTCTCAAATGCACCGCATGGACGAAAGCCACGGGGGGTGGCAGGGGGCCCCCAAGCCTGTCTTTTCCTGCGGGAGGTAACCCCCAGAACTTTGTGCATTCTGGGATTACACAGCATCCCACTGACCTCTGACATGATACAAACGGCACGGTTCACTGGCCTGGTGAAAACTAGTCCCGTACGGCATGAACGAAACATGAGGGGCCGTGGATGTCGCCTGAGAAAAAGTGTCTCTTTCTATTGAGTTATAGTTAAGGCTCTTTACTTAGAAAGTTTACCTTGAGATCACAGCTCCATTGAAGGCTTTTCCTTTTCAGGGTGAGGAATATCCACATCTTTTATTCCAGGACATCCCCTTCCAGGGCGACAGGGTGTAAGGGAAAGTGAGTTGCTAGTCCCAAAGTGGCTTAGCTGCCTAGGAGCCACAGGGCAGAGCGAGGCGAGCAGGTGTCTTAGAGGCCCGGCGCCACACAGCTCAGACACGGAGAGCACATCGGCTTGACAGACACTCAGGAGCTAAGTAACAGCCACTGACAAGCTAGTCTGAGTGACGTTTTAGGAGTGAGATAGTGAAGCATGTATATTTCTTATACGCACTCAGATATTTCTTATACCTTAGTGGACCTGTTAGTCAGCTTTTAAAAAAATTGGGGTCCTAAGTTCTCCATCTCATATACTGTGTCACAGCAATACTTTGCACTTGTACAGGGCTACAGTGCCAGGAAATAGAAATGTAATAATTTCTGATTTGGTGTTTTTTTTTTTTTTTTGAGACAGGGTCTTGCTCTGTTGCCCAGGCTGGAGTGCAGGGGTGTGATCACGGCTCACTGCAGTCTGAACTCTTGGGTTCAAGCAATCCTCCCACCTCTGGCTCCCGAGTACCTGGGGTTACAGGCTCAAGCCACCATGCCTGGCTCTAATTTCTCATTTTCAAAAAATCCTTCTAAAATCTTACAGATTTCCTGAGCTAAAGGTGGCCTAGGCCACAGTTACCTAACTTGGTAAAGCACCATTCAGTTAGGGTAACAGTGTTTGCTGGCCAGGCTTGCAAGCTGAGTGAAGCTACACTTTTTTATGTCCTCATAAAGTGGCTCTGCCCTGAGGAGGACAGGACGCAGGCAGGCTCTTACCCGCCAGGGATTTTAACAAAAGGTAATCCAGTATGAGTTAACTTTCAGAACAAGGGCCCAAAGCTCATGGGTTTATGGCAGTGAGTTTTTTGTTTTAAAATATCTATACAATGGCAGAAGTGGAGAAGAATGAGGACCAAGATTAAGAGGATCTGAGGGGCTGCTTCCCATAGCTCTTGATGCTACTGAACTAAGATGCGCCGTGAGCAGCCACAAGGACACGCCCCTCGCCTCTGAGCTCTGCAGCGGCTCCCACGGTACCTCGCACACGTGCACTGGAACGCACCAGGACACGAAGGGTATCCTCAACACTGAGGGACTTTCCTGTCACCTTCAGCCTCAACACTGCCGAGGTTATCAGATTTCAGGGCTGAGACAAATTTACCACGCCTGGTACCGCCTGAAAGCCCTGCAGCCTGGCATGGCTGGCTACTGCCACCCCTGATACACGTGATCTCCATGGCCTGCCCCTTCCCAGCCTTGGATAGCTGGGATCCGCCGTGCGGGGCTGCTCTTACTCGCAGGGATGGTGCCTATGATGCCGATTCTGGTGTGATAACCCCTGTCTGTCTGATGTGAGTGTGTGAGAACCTGGGGGCAGAAATGTTAATAGGGCCAAGTGTCCAGGACAAACAGGGGCAAAGACCATCAACCCCCTGCACGCGTCACCGTGAGCGAGCTCAGAGGGTCCGAGTGGGTCTAGTAGGGGGCTCTGAGTATTCCAGAGTAGAAGGAGGATACCCAGGCCTGAGCAGGCCTGAGAGGACGTGGGAAGGCAGAGAGGGAGACGGGTTTAGGGGGACAGGCTTCGCCGTGAGTCAACACTGCCAAAGCCTGAGCCCAGGCGTCAGGTGGTGGGGAACATACTTTCTCCGGATTCTGTCCTGTATTCCCAGCTCTACCCAGTGCTTTCCCATTCAGCGTCCACCAGGAAGAAGGTATAATAAAAGATGATCCGAGTTCATGGTTCTCTTCCCTCTGCATCTCACCGGTGCTCGACAGTGGCAGGAGTCCCAAAGGCCCATCCTCAGAGGAGAGCAGGCTTTCTACACCTGCTTGCCCCGGAGAGCCACGCACACGCGGGCTCGGAAGCCTCGTCCCTCTCTGTGGCCCAGGCGAGGGGTGTGTGCTGGGAAGTCTCAAGGTGGCAGTCACCAGGCGCCAGAGCACTTCATGGTCCTGGGTCCATCAAAGGTTGCTGCACATTCATCTTTGATTCCTTGGATCTCATTAAAATTAAAAAAACAAAACAAAACAAAAAACCTCTCTTGGTCTATTCAGAATTAGTGTTTTACTACTTTTTGATTTGAAGATTTATAAATGTACTTTATGGCTTCCATAATAGTTCAGTAATTCTAAAAGATTTAATTGAAATCCTAATCTTAAAATACCAACATAATAATTTTCATTCAAATTCTGAATTTTGAAGGTTTGAAAAGTGGCTAAAAATTAAAGCATAACATTTACGGTATAATGCAAAGGCTTACATTTAATTGCAGACATAAAAACTCTATTTCTCTATTTAAGCCTTTGAAATCTTTTCTCTTTGTCTTTCAATAACACAACTTTTCAAATCATAGCTATTATGTCAAAATCTAATTGTCCAAAATCCAAAGGGCTGAATCCCTGGTTAATACAGATCACTCACTGCTCTTCAGCACGTGGACCCCACCATAACTGGGGCTTGACACATCTAGAAGCTTTTGCCCCTTGTCTTTGACATTTTAATGCACCAGCTCCATTAATGGATTTCCACATCAGTGGCCTCCAGTCCATCAGCAGAACTGCAGCCCACTGGCTTCAGAGGAAAACAGCACAGAAGCGCCTCGCTGGCAAACAGCAGCATGGGCTATGAATTATAAATACCCTCGGTAAGGAACAGCGTGTGGAAGGTGTGTCTAACGAGGGATGCGCAGAGATGTAAGCCACTATGTACACCCAACAGGCCAGGCCAAGTCGTCTCTGTCTGTCAGTGGGTCAGCTTCTCTGAGCAGCGGAAGACTGCTGGTCACATTCTCTTAAATCCACACAGCTTGGCTGCTATTGACATAGCTGTCTTATGGCTAAGACTTCATGGAATTTATTCATCCTGTTAATGAGTGGCTAAGATGCATTAATATTCAAAAATAATGTTAATTAAAAGTTCTAATTTCCTAATTGACTCAAAACAAAATAATTTAAAACTAATTTCAGTGACTCTCATTTTTGGTATGACATAAGAATTAAAATGTAGGTCTATAGAGTCATATTTGTGATATTCATTATAAAAATTCCCTTCTATTTAAGAGTAATAAGACTTTTCAAATCGATACATTTTGCTCATTTAAAAAAACCTCAAAACTAAGAACTCTGAGACTCTGCCTTCTTGTGACGTTCAGTTAGTCCACGGGGCGCTCTCTCAGGGACAGCAAACCGGCGCTAGTGCTAGGAGGAGCATCATGTAGGTGCTCACACTTAACTTGTCTGGTGCAAATGATGCCACCTTCCATTTCTGCTCTTCTATCACTCGGAATTCCTACTTCAACCCTGCACTCCAATCCCAACACAGTCAAATGCCAAAGCAATACTGGGAAGGGCATCAAGGGGGAAAGAGAACAGAAATTCAACACCATCTGTGCGTGGCAAGTTAACAGGTACCTCGCAAGCTGCTTGGCCCCAGAGACAGACCACCGAACGAACTGCACCTGGAGTCCGAGCGGGAATGTGAAAAGCACTCACTTCCTTCTAGGCACGACGAAGGCAATCGAACTTAGATAATAAAAAAAATAATTCAGACCTCAACATAAGAGGTGGCTCTTCACTAAGATACTCATTACTATTTGGTTTCTAATAGCAGCACTGCCTTTAGACATGATGGAGAACTAAAATGAAGAGTTTTCTTTTTTTTAATTATTATTTAAATTTTTAAATTATTATTTAAATTTTTAAATTATTATTTTTTTTAAATTATTAAAGAGGAAATCTGGTTTAGGGACAGTACTAAGGAGAAAGAAGTGCAATGGGACCAGGTGGCAGGAACCTGTTCTAACTCCTCAGTGGGCCGCACTACAGGGCTGTGTTTCCTCTATCACCAAAGTAAGAAGAGAGACTGGGCAACGTCCAAAATCTTCCCAGCTCTGGTTATTCTACAATTGAGGCTCTGCATCTCTTAGAAACTATGCTTATAAAAACAGTATTACCTTAAAGATCTGTGCCAGAACTTCGACATAAACAATCTCAAGTCACTGAAGACTTGATCAAAGTTTATATATGTAAGGTTCTGGGGTAGCAGGCCTTAAAATCTGTTTGTCCATCTACCCTGGCTTGAAGATCTAGGGCCTGTAAGACTTTGTGTAAATTCAGTGAAGTCACGCTTCCTCCTTGGAGTTCATTTCCAAAAAAAAAGCCTGTATAATTCTGAAATTTCCAAATCCACAAATCAGTTGTATTTGGCAGAGATGTCAACTGTTGGACACAGCCAGGTGCCACCTAGAATGAAAGCACGAATGCGAGGCATGCAAGGCACACGGAACGACTGAGGCAAAGTTAATTCACCTGTGTGTAGGGGGCGGCACATGCTTTCAACACAGTTGCTAACAATGGATTGAGTCGTTCAAAAAACATTAAAGACTGTGTTGTAGCCCGGATTCATGGCCATGCTTTAGGAAAGAGTAGGCCAAGGTCTTCCCTAAGTTTCTGGTAGACTTTGGCTCTCCTATGCTTAAAAATGGCTCAGAATCCTTCCAACTTGATGTTAGAGAAAACCACCAGACCTGGACCAAAGCTGAAACACACTTGCTATCCTTGAAGGAGGCTTTCAGTAAGATCAACGAGTACTTCCAACTCTGTTTCTGACATCTTCAAAAGAATATTGTATTCACCAGCAATGTTTAAACCTGAATGCAGCAATGCATTTCATCTGAATAAAATGTCTATCAGTGTATGGGGGTGGAGGGTTCTATACAGACACTACTTACAAATTCATTAACTTCAGATGACTGGATATTATTACACGGTGGATCTAGTAGCTGAACGATAAGGTTCACACCACATTTTATTGCAAATCCTGATAATCAAAATGAGGAATTCCTTTACTCAAAAGGTGAAAAAGAAAAAAACAATATGTTCCTTAATTTATTCAATACAGTAGGTAGATTTTATCCTCATAGTGCCACTCTTGAAAAAAGGATTAATAAAACAGCTTCCAAGCAGTTACACTCGTATGCTTCCCCTATCCCATCTCACATTCAGCTGGCCGAGAAACCTGCAGCACAGCTGCCACAGGCCTTCACTCCTGCGATGAGCACTGTTTTTGTCCACCCGCAGGTGTGTACACACTCGCCACCTTTGCCGTAAATTTGTCTGTTTCAGATTCTTTCACAGCTTCTAGGCCCTTTGGGATTCGGACTCAAGAAGGAAGTTACTATGACAGACTCTGTGACTACTGTATCCCTGCATGGCCTGCGCTATTTCTTCCTCTCCAAAAGGGAAACTGACATTTAGCAAACTGGTTTATCAAATTATCAACCTAACTTTTAACCTAACAGAGCTGTCAGTGGAGGAAGAAAACAAAAACAAAGCAAAAACACGAATTCGCTGCAAAGAGCTCTTAAGTAAAGCAAAAACAGTTGAAAATAAGGTTTCTCAACCCATAGCACTAAACATGTAATATACATGTTTCCTCATATTCAAGCTTCTGCTTTTCAAAAAAGGCACAGCAGATTATTGTATATTGCAAAGTGGAACAGAAGGAAGATTTAAAACAGAAATCAAGCTTATTTTTTCTTTTTCAGAAAATGTATCGTAGACATGAAAGTTAAAATTCACAGCTAAGAGGCCCGTGGCTACAAAAACAAGCCTTTGCCTAGGGTACTTTGTAAGATTTACATAGAATAACTCCAACATTTTTCTTTTTCTCATTTTTAATTAAGGAGGAGGTGTTGTATTCTAAGGAAGCTATCTGGATGCTGTTGGCTGAAATACAGATTTGATCTTCTCGTGCTGGTAAGCTAACATTGATTTTCTGCCCCAGTGGAAGAGATTTTACTCTGATGCATGCCATTTAAATTCATTTTACACAGCTGCTTAATGTGGCTTGGCAAGGCACAGCCAAACTAGCTTTGTGGGTCTAAATAGGACTCCTGAGTTGGTAAAGGACAGATCCTATGGATTAGCAGCTGATGATAAATGCTTTCCTCCCCTGCTGCCATCTTCCTACTGACTCATGAATTGACCTTGAAGGTACCACAAGAAAGCAACAAAGAGGAAAAGACAGTCCCAAGAATAACTATGTTTACCTCATTCTATATTTGTTATTTCACTTTGAGGATTATGTTTACAGAATTTTCTATTTGTTGGTCCACATGTAAGACCGCGTTTGTACACTTTAGGACTTTCAATTACAAAATTATCATTTGCTTTGTCTAAATAAATGTATAGTGAATCTAAAACTATCAGAAAGCTCTCTCTGTCATGCCTTTACAACAAGTAGTGAAAGCACAGTTTTACACGTTTACTGTTTGAAGAAAGCTAGTTCACAGTACCTGTTCTAACTAAAGATGGGGTACGGTTCTACTGAAACTACCTACTAAACACAGTTAAGTCTGTACGGGATGATCTTAAATATATGAAAAATTATATAAATAGTATTTTTGCTTACATCACTTAGTAATAATCAACTTTAAGAGCATTTGCTAACCTAAAAATGGTGACAGAGCCTGGTATCACATTTTTTTGTAGTTGGAAAGAAGAGAGATACTTTTTGTTGCTGTATGTAATTCCTGTGTTGAAATTGATAATAATATGGCAACACTGTGTTTAGAAAGAAAATTCTGTGTTGGATTATTTTGCTGTATTTTCCTGGTGACTTCGATATTCTAATACTTGGGGGCAGAAAGAGAGAATAGAACTCTTTGGCACAGACTTCTGCTCAGTGATGATCTAACGAGACCCCCCGAAGCACTAGGAATAGGCCGTGTCAGTCCTACTGTAGTGAGGTGCTGCGCTCTGAGTTTGGGGGCAGGGTAGCAGCAGTTCACTGTGGTGGCAGGAATGATAATCACGGTCATGAGAACAGTGCTGCATAACACGTGTTCCTAGACAGAACGACCACAACAATGGGGGAAATGACGCCAGAGCAGGTGATGTAATTACTTTTACGTAGATACAAGTTTTATCTCCCTCTCAGGCATGAAGGGAAGCAGCCATGCCAAAGCCATGCAGACAGGACCTGGAGGACGGCATGCGGGCTTCCACCAAACAGCCACAGTACTGTTAGTAAGAAAGAAAACGAACAAACACAACAAACACGATGGACAAGAGGACGACCCCTGAGATGGATTTCCTGTTAGGTCTTTCACTGTCTTGGTCTGGGTGTCCCTGTGCAGCCAGACGGCACGTTGGTTAACAGTGTGAAAGAAATGCCCAGGCCCCGCAGCAAGTCCAGGGTGTGTTGCTACCTACCCGTACTGGTCAGGCTGGTGCATCATGGGAGCCTGAGAGTTGCCATAGTTGGGGTGCTGGGAAGAAAACATGGGGCGTCCGCCAGCCCCAGACTGGCTGGGATAAGCAGGCGACCTAATGTATGGTGGCCTAAAGTGGAACAGAAGAACAGCTTCTTTGGATTTGTTCTGTAGCACAAGTATGAATCCCTGTCCATACGTTACTTCCACACATAGGTGTGGGGTCACAGAAAGTGGTAACTCAGCAGAATACCCCGTACCCTGCAGCTGCCTGGGAGTGGAACTCGATCAAAGTCCTTTAAAAAAAGTGTGGGACAGGGCAAAGGAGAGAGGAAAGTAATTCTTAGCTCTAATCCCCGTTTATAGTTTTGAAGTATAGCTTTGACTCTGTAAAAGCAAAAAATAAAATATACAGCCCCCATTTAAACTCCTGGAGAGCTCAAATGGGCAGGATGTGAAGGCAAGGCTTTGGAATGGTCTACTGGTTAGAAATAGAAAATGAAAATGCATGGATGTGTATTTACACATTAATTTCTATAAAAGGCTATATAAACTGATTCAGAAAGAGAATACATAAGACTTTTTAATCAAACAGAATTACGCCTTACTCTCTATGGTTATCTTCTCAGATCACTAGAAAGGCTGCATGTCAAATGCAATCAAATACTTTCTACTTAACAGCAACCAAAAAAAAAAATCCCAAAACAAAACAGAAAAACAATCTCGTGCTTTATGAGTTGTAACAATGGACAGTGCATGTAAACCTCAATCAGAGCTTCACTTGGACCTGCCAGACCAGGCTTCACAGACAGGTTTATTAAAACGTTCTCTAAAGCCGGTGGAGGCTCGGCTGGGAGGTACACTGCTGGGGCTCAGAAGATTTTAAGTAATTGTAATGTGCAGACAGAATGAGAGAGATAATGATTGATTTTCATTTTAATTCCTCAAGGGAAATTTATCATTATTTGGAACAAACAATTAAATGGGAGGGGGTCCCTACATTCCCAAAATAGCAGCTTCAGGGGAAAAGTAACCAAGGGACACATGTAAAACGTGCATGCGTACACACACACACACACACACACACACACACACACACACACACACTGGCTTTTATTTCCCTTTAACAAAAATCAGAACCTTCTTTCTTTTCTTCTGAAGATATCATTAAAATACATGTCTTTCAATGTGCTTTGTTTTAAAATATATTTACATATGCTTCGTTTAAAATATATTTATTTTTGCCTCATAAATTTTGAATTAAGTATGTTATTTTTATATGGGTCAAGTATTTACTTCAAGAATTAATTTAAAAAATCAGCATTAAAAACAACTAAGTAATTGAATTGAAGGTAAAATCTTAATCTCTCAACTTAAACTGTCTAAAATACTATCTTTGCTTTATTAACCACATTTTGCTTTGGACAGATAGAAAGATATCCCTGGAAAAAATAACACATAAGAATATAAAGTATATAAATCTCACACATATACATTTAGACAAACACACGATACACATATGTGCACATAACTTAGGGTAAAAAAAGGAGGAGTGTGTTTCTTTTTCAGTGTTTTAGAGTTTAAATAATTTTTAAGATTTGGTATTTGCTGCTTAAAGCTCATTGTTTCAATTGGAACCGCACAGACACCTCCCTGTGGAACTGGGTCTGCTCTGCTGGCTGTAAGGACCATTCCCAGACATTCCAAACCCCCCACAACTGATGGACCCACCGCTCAGACTCCTTCCCTGATGTACCATAACACATGGTTCGTCACTTACTTTCTCTGACCTTATATTACAGAATACATTTAACATGAAAAGAACAGCCGGGCACAGTTGCATTCCACTGCGCCCGTGTAGCCTGGGGAGATGCTGCTGCTGTGTGTTCAGTTACGCGGTCACACGTACACATACAGAATACCTGCCGGGGCGTCGTCCTGAACGGCGTACCTGCTTTGTGCTGAGTTTGCAGCAGCCTGCATCACTGCTGCAGCTGCCTCCTGTGCCTTACGGTTCACAGTTGGCATTGGCGGCCCCATTCCTGGCCCTCCCTGCTGAGACATGCCAGGAGAACTGGGGGTCATGCTGCTCATATTTCCAGGAAATGGTCTGCTCTGCATCCCAGCTGGTGGCATTCGTCCCAGGGGCACAGCACCACATGGCTGGCTTGGCCCTTGTCCATGCATCTGGTTGTTGGCATTGATACCCACACCGGGCCCTGGGCCGCTGTAGCTTGCACTGGGCACCCCACTATATGCTGGGGGTCTGGAGTAGTTACCTAAACAAAAAGCAAACACAAATTAAAGCCTTTTATTTAATTTTTAAACTTGTGAAAACATTTACTGGAAATACTTTTTGTCCAACAGTGTGATCACCGGAGTATCGGTCGTGACCCTTGCCGGCCCTGCCTGCAGGCGCCGAGGCGGCACAGCACACGTTCTCTCTGCACCCCAAAGGCAAGGAGCCCACAGGACCTCTGCAACGCTGAGAGACATTCAGGTTAACTGTACAAACGATCTATTAATAGGCAAGAAATACTAGTACTGAGTGCTGCTTCAAGGTGTTCAACACCTCATAGTCTTATATTTTAACCAAAATAACTATTTTAGCTCCCAGTCTTCAGGCGAAGGCCACCATGGGGCTGTACCACCACAGCACTGCCATATCTGATGTTATAATAACAGCTCAGAGAGATGACACAGAAGACAAAAATCCCACGGGAAGATGTTGTGGAGAAACCTGACATCAGTCCCAATTTCTTCAACATTGGGAGCAACCTGGTTTTTTTTGGCTTGAGCATCATACAAAGTGGCTGGTTTGTGCTTGCTGCCACGTCTTACAAAAGCAAGTCTGGCTGTCCTAGCTACTTTGGGAGGCTGAGGTAGGAGGACTGCTTGAATCCGAAGTTCAAAGCTGCAGTGAGCTAGAATTGTGCCATTGCACTCCAGCCTGGGCGACAGAGTGAGACCCTGCCTCAAAAGAAAGACTGAGATGAGAACCCCTGACCATACCCTTCAGCCTGCTGCGTCTGGCCACGTGCACATAGGAGTACTATTTCCTCGAGGCCCCGGCTGTCTCAGGAGTTCTGTTTTCCCTTTTCTTCTACACCTTTTAATCTGAGGTGTATATAAATTAAATTCAAATAAATAAGAGGCATACATGATATTGCTTCAATAATAATCATCACTGCAGATGGTAACCGCTGAACCAGTGTGTGCTAGACACCTGGCTAAGTGCCTTGCACGAATGTACTCATTCATTTCTCCCAATAAACATATGAAATACAGATACCACCAGGACTCCATTTACAAATGAGGAAAATCAAGAGCTAGTAGACTAGGGTTAAAGCTCAAGTGAACTGACTCTGGAACCCATGCATTTAACCAATAAAACATGCTGCCTCCCAATAAATGACTTGAAATTAAGTAAATGTAAAAAGACAAGTGTTTGCAGGATACGGATTAGTGTTTCTCAGTAAGTGCTTACTACTTTCTGGAACACTATCCCCATCCCTGTAGCATAACTATACACTTTATATGCCAGAAACTTCTAGGCACAGGAGACACAAAGTTAAATGCAATCCAATTCCTGTGTGTGTGTTGCACGCGTGTGGAGGAGCAGCAGGGGTAAAGACAGCTGTGGGCTTAGGGGGTCACCCGTGCTGGGGGCTTAGTGGTGATTCCTTGGAATAAGCAGCTCTGGGGCCCAAACGGTGGGCAGGCTGGCTTCAGGGGCTGGGCGAGGCTCTGCGCTGCCTGCCTGCAGGACCTTAGTGACCTTGCTTTCATCTTTTCTGCTTTCGTTCTCTTCTCTGTAAAACAAAGACAGTCCTCTCTAATATCGTCCACTTGCAGATTTGTTGTTAGGATTAAACAATATAATGTACATAAAGTATCTCAAACATGGGCGTGACATGAAGGGGTTACTGTTGGCTGGTGACTGAGGCAGAGGAGGGGGAAGGGCCCTTCTGGCAGGGATGGCAAGGACAGACAGACTCACGACATCACTGAGGCGGACAGATGGAAGAGGCCAGGTCTGGAAGGGCCCTGTGTACCAGGCTTCTAAATTTGGGGTTTATCCTGTAGTTAAGGAGGAGCTTCTCAAGGATTTCCAACAGAAATAGGATTGGATTAATAACTACAATAAAAGCAAATACTTAATATTTACCATGTGCTAAGCTTAGTTCCAAGTTCTTTGTATCAACTCACTTAATCCTGACATCAAGCCTAAGGTACATATCACCATAATCCTCACTTGGAGATGAGGAATCTAAGGCACAGGGATGTGACAACTGCCCCAAGGCCACGTGCTAATGATCCCAGAAGCCAAGGTCTGGACCCAGGTGGTCTATGGGTGTGGCTGAGTCCAAGTATGCTACGCTACTCTATGCTGCCTCTCAAATGTTACAAAAAAGCATACTTACATAATAATGTTATCATGACTGTAAAAACAGGCTTTCTTAAATTCACACATAGAAGACTGTATCCCCTACAAATCTGCAAGAAGTTCAATAGACTTTTCAACATTTACTGAGTTCTTGTTCTTTGTTAGGTGCATCCTGTTCATTTTGTTAATGCGACTGTCCATGGAGCATGTGTTATGAATCACAGGTGATGTGAAGGTCACTGTTTTCACATAGACCATGGGCCAGCACAATTTTTCTGTCAAGGGCCAGGTGCTACAAGCCATAGGCTTTGTGGGCCAGACAGTCTCTATCGTAATTACTCAGCTCTGTCACCGGAGCCCCATGGCAGCAGCACACACAGGTACATACACAGACGGGACTGGTGGTGTTCCAACAAAGCTTTATTTGCAAAACTTTATTTACTTTATTTGTGGCGGGCCAAAGTGGGCCATAAGCCCTGATATAGACCAACTTTGGGACAAGTTAATAATTTCTGCTGCACTAGCAACAGAAATGAGATTTGCTCAAGCCAGAAGCTTCCTTAACCTTGAATACCATCTGGAAGGCTGAAGAAAGGCTTCAGAGAGATTAAGAGAGCGCGGCAGTGGCAGATCTGTGGGGCTGGGAAACGGACAGGAAGATGGGAGGGCCAGCAGGAGGGACGGGCAGCGCAGCACAAACACCTGAGGTGCGCTCAGCTGCGTGCAGGTCAGTCTTTTACCATCAGCTTCTTAAATTTAAACCGCTTCTTCATGAAGATACATTGCCTTTGCAGTCAAGGTTTGCAGAAATAATCAAGCTTATATTGTTTTCAAGTAAAAGGCGAAAAAAAAAATTTGAAACTGTTCATCAGTTTCAAAGTTGTTTACAAAATATTCTTAAATTGCTTCTGAATCTCTCATCCCACAAGACACTCCTAACTGTCCGGTGCGTCTTCCCATCATGCAATCTCAGTGGAAAAGGCACCTTCCGTGTCCCCTGCTGGGCGGGACACAGAGCAGGCCGGACTGCTGCCGCTTCCTCTGCCCACGCTCGCCGAGTCCCGGTGCTCGTCTGTCTCCTCCTCCCCTTCCCAGGCCTCATGTCCACTCACTTCCAGATTATCTGATAAGATCAGCGAAACAGAGTGCTCCTTTTTGGCTCTTGCTTTTGTTAAAAATAAATATATTCATTCACAGTTTGAACGCTGGAGTAATTAATTCACATATTCATGCTATTACTCCAGGGCTAGTTTCTACCCTCCCCCAACACTTGATAAGTGACTCATTTGGTAAGAAGCCTTTTTCAGTGAAAACATATGTGCCCTTTGCTTTCAAAGGAAACGGAATAACACTTTAATCTTGTTTTCGAAAACAAGCATTTAGACGTGGTTGTTCCAGACTACGGCCACAGTGTGGTCTTACGAGAGAAAGAGCTTCCTGATTTTGCTGAATTGTGCTTACAGCTGAGAAATGCTGTTACTCCGAGTTCTTGGTTTAACTGGCAGTCAAGGGCTGTGTTTTAATGAACACAAAGGAAAGAAACAACTGAGACGCCTGGTCACCCAGTACCCTGCTTCAGTCTCTCACTCATGTTATGCACTGAAGAAAGAAGGGCTGCGTTTCAATAGCTTTGCTCCATGCGGCAGCTGGTCCTCAGCCTCTGGCAGGAAGCACCCTGCAACCGGGTGGAGCGTGCATTAGAGCATGACCACGCACACCACACAGCACGCACGCACTCGTGCACAGAAAGGCGCTGAACACTGGGGTCCCCGTCTACTTTTCTCCAACCAGTTGGGTTGATTCCATGAACTGGCACTCACGGGACTATGTTCTAATTATAGAGGCCTCTATCTGGTAGAAGAAATACGAAGTGCCCTTTTCTTTTCCTTGCAATTTTAAAGACTTTCCTCATTAAACTCACATGCCTGGATACAAATGGTCTAAAGGCTTAAAATGGCTTAAGCAGCAGCAATGGATAAAGCACCGGCTTCAGAATCTGGGTCTGAATACTGGTTCTGACACTTCCTAGCAGCATGGTCTTGGCCAAGTTATTTAACCTCTCTAAACTGTGACTGTGTCATCTGCAAAGTCAGGATGCTAATGCGGAAAAGGCTGAAAGTGTCTAGTACGGTGCCAGGCACAGAGCTGCCGAACAAATGATAGCTGCTATCGTCAGCATCCACAACCACAGCGACGGCATTTACATTATCTTCCCCCAAGTTTTAAAAATGTGTGGATGGGGCAAAAATGATTCATGCCTGCCCCAACTACTCGATAACATTTCTTCCCAAAATAAACAAAAACCAAATATGTAAGCCAAGCAAAATATGAGAGGAAAAGCCAGGAATGAGGAGTGCAATCTTATTTCCATGTTTCTCTAATAGATTAGTAATTTATTGGCACTCGCTTTGACAGAAAACAGATGGGTCCAGCACTGAGCACAATGAAGGCAGCAGATGCCGGCCAGCCCACCTCAGCTGGACTGGTCTTGCCGCCAAGTCCAAGAGCCCTCGGTTTTCAAGTGGGTTCATCTTGGCACACCAGCTTTGGAAAATTGGTCACCAAATGAATTCAGATTTCTACCCACCAAGAGTTATATTTAAGCACCAGAGAGAAGAAGCAGTAGCAAGACTCTGTTCAAGTCACCATCATTATTTTAGGAGAATCACAAACAATTCTATACCTGACTCCAGAATATTTATTTAGTTATAATAAATACTCAAAGCTCACTGCTTTTTGTAAACTATTAAATGTTTCCACTCACATACGAAATTTTGCTTCTCAGTTTCAATCGTTCCACAATTACTTAGGAACGACTACTACGTGCAGGGCTCTGCAGTAGGTGTCATACGGTGGAGGATAAAATGGAGCACACATCATAAACCGGACATCTTACTCTGGCTGGAAAAATGAAATGCATTATTAGCTACAAACTACGATAAATATATTTGTGAGTTACGGCTAAATATGCATTTATCTTATTTTTTAGCCAGCGATGTTACTGTTTTTTATAGCAGTTTACTACACAATATTAAGTCACGTTTACTGACATAATTTACACACAAAAACAAAACATATAATCCAGTAATCACCAGCACAGCCAAGACACAGAATATTTCTATCATGACAAAAAGTTCCCTTTTTCCCTTTTATAGTCGATCTCATCTCCACGTCCAGGCCCTGGCAACCACCGATGCGATTTCTGGTCCTGCAGTGCTGCCTGTCCACACTCACAGCGAGCTGTACAGCGCAGCCTCCGTGCTTGGCTTCCTTCACTAAGCAGCAGGCTTTTGAAATTCACCGCCATTGTTGCGAGGAGTGGATCCGCGGTTTCCAGTCTATGGACATTGTTTCCAGTTTTTGGCAATTATGAATAGCACTGCTAAAACATTTCTCAACAGGTCTTTGTACAGACATATGTTTCATTTTTCTTGGTAAAACCCTAGAAATGAGACTGCTGAGCTGTATGGTAAGTGCATGTTTTAACTTAACAAGAAATTGCCGAACTGTGGTTGCACTACTTTGCGTGCCTTCCTACCAAACACTGCGTAAGAGTTCTAATTGCCAGCACCTGACACTGCCAATTAAAAAAAAATTAGCCATTCTACTAGATATGTAAGAGAAATCACTGTGGCTTTAATTTTCATTTCCCTAATGATAAATTTTTTTGAGCATTTTTTCATGTGTTTATTTGTTGGTTGCCATATTTAAGTAAGATCCCTTATGTGAAAAAAGTTATATTTATTTATTTATTATTATTTTAGAGACTGGGTCTCCTATATCGCTCAGGCTGGTCTCAAAAGTTATATTAAAAAATACTTCTTCCACCTCCATTTTTCTACTCAGACCTGTCATATGATGCTACTTTTTTAGGCAGGGAAATTGATCAAGTAATGGAGACTATAAATACAGGTTCAAATGAAAGCTGACTTACCCCAAGTTGCATTAAATCCTACTACTTGTGGGAATAAAGAGAGATAATTTGTTTTTTGAACTGATGGGAACCATATTTTTCCTAGGTCAATACGCATTTAAGAATTCTTTAAAATATAAAAATAATAACAAAGTTTATAAAAGAAGGAGAAAGACCTATTATCTTACCTTAACAGTATCACTTCAGTATTTCACTTTTGGTAGTTTTTTCCATTTATGTTACAAAAGTTAACTCCTTTAAAAATTTAATTACAAAATAATACGAGCTCAATGCAGAAAATATAGAAGACAAAAATTACCCTTAGTCTTACCTCCCAAAGATAAGACATCAAGTATTATAAATTATTCTCAGGTATGGAATAGTCAACCTAATACCCATCAAGCCTTGAGGCAGGGTCAGAAGGTGTATCAGTGACTCTGCATTACTTTGTTTAGCACAGTTCATTTAATAAGTAGTTATTAAGGGCCTCTTACATGCCAGGCTCCATGCTAAATGCCAGAGATTCAGCAGTGAACGAGGACAAAGAGCTTACATTCAGGAGACAGGCAAATAAAGAAATATGGACAATGTCACGTGGTGAGGAGCACCACGAAGAAAAGCAAAGCAGTGCCACTGTGCAGAGTGCTGAGGGGAAGGAGCAGTGTGCATGTCAGCTGCCCCTCCTGGGAACATAAGGCATCTTCAGAGAAATGATAATGACCAAGGTTAACATCAGAGGCAAACACCAAGGACATACGAGCAGGATCAGATGCCACTGTCTGATTATCAGGGCAATGAGAGAGCCTCGAAGAAGCTGGGGCATCACCATCTGGTTCTGAGAGTGTGACCTTTGGAAAGCCACCTGTTACTCTAAGGCTCAGTCAGTTTCCTCATCTATAAAAAGGGTATAATAAAAGATTATCTATCTTACGTGGTTGCTGTGAAATTTTTACTAACAGATACTATAGTTGAACAACTCACGATGGATAGAATCTGCCAAGAAACAGACAAAAACTATTCTGATATTAATAACCTTTTAAAAGTTATTCATTTATTTTCTTTTTAGAGATGGGGTCTTGCTCTGTTGCCCAGTATGAAGTGCAGTGGCATCATCATAGTCCACTGCAGCCTTAAACTCCTGGGCTCAAGTGATCCTTCTGCCTCAGCCTCCCAAGTAGCTGAGATTACAGGTGCATGCCACTACACCCAGGTAATTTTTTCTTTTTTTTGAGATGGGAGTCTTGCTATGATGCCCAGGATGCTGGCCCTCTTGGGTGCTGTTGATTTTAATCATTGGGGTAAAATAATTAGTTTCACACTAGTCAAAATTAAAGCTGCTTTCTTTTTTTTTTTTTTCAATTTCAGTTGATTTGTGCTATAAATTTTCCTGACATTTCTTCCCCCTAATTCTCAGGTCTTGAACTCCTGACCTCAATTGATAATCCCACCTCAGCCTCTGGAGTAGCTGGGATTACAAGTGTGCTCCACTGTGCCCAGCTAATATTACTATCTTTTTAATCAGTGAAAAATTATCAACATTATTGTATTGCATTATATGCCTAATTTCACTTCCATCATGCACATATACACAAATTTATTCCTCAGAGGAAAACATAAGAAAAGGTAAGCAATGACATTAAAAATATATGTATTAAAAGGTATTATCCTAACCCAATAGCCAACTTTGGTATGAAACAGTAAAGTCTCTGTGGTAAGAAACAAAGGAGTCTATGAGCTAGAAATCGCCACCGCCATGCACTGGACAGACCGGGCCAAGAGCTGTTCAGGCCACGCAGACCGCAGTGGGACAGGTGCCCCCTGCAGGCGGCTGAGAGAGAATCCTGATCTGTCTGGGCCGAGCACAGTCGGAGGAACCCTTCCTTCTCTGGGGTACTTCCTGCCGTTCTGACAGGTTTGTGAAATGTGATTCGATAGGTCATTTCTTTTTAAACGGAAGTCTGAATAAACGGCAGAGCTGTGAGCCCCAGGACAAGGCACCTTGCTAAGATGTCAGTAAAGCTGCTCGTCCAGACCCTGCCCTTCCTCAGCGCAGTCCACAACCGTCACAATCAAGACCCCAGAGGTAAAAGTCCTCCCAATAATGGCGTTGGCAACAATGTGCTGAGTTGTTCAGTGAGGGCAGAGGATGCTGGCCCTCTTGGGTGCTGTTGATTTTAATCATTGGGGTAAAATAATTAGTTTCACACTAGTCAAAATTAAAGCTGCTTTCTTTTTTTTTTCAATTTCAGTTGATTTGTGCTATAAATTTTCCTGACATTTCTTCCCCCTAATTCTCAGGTTTTGATAAAATCATGATGATTATCAGTCTAAGAAAAATTCATGCTTAAATCCTGTAACTCGAAGGCTAAATTTCAGCATCAAAAGAAGATATGATTACATTAATCTAGCTTTTGCTATAAAATGATCTAATTCAATTTCTGTTTTTTTCTAATATTAGCAAGACATATTAGGAATATTTCTTTAATACGACATAATACAGAATAAGGAATTAATCTTCTGCTTCGTGCTGTCAATTTAACCATAAAATAAGGTAAGGTAATAAGCAGCTGTAACCCCATCAAGTGTATTACAATTTTGTTTCAAGAAAAACATAAAATGAGCAAACTAAAGGGGGAGAAACTAGCCTTTGGAAAGCCAAGGAACGTCATCTTGTCCACCATCCTGGGGAAGTCTTTTGACCAGACAAAATGAATCCATGTGTTAGACACATCCCACCTGTGCGGGGGGAGGACGGCTTTCGCACAGTTCACTAGGAAGGCTGAGGTTCCAGACTTGGCCTGGAATCCCGCGTCATGGGGACTCCATGGCCTGGAATGTCTGCTCAACTAGCTGGTGGGCGGACAACTTTCAACATTTATACCTTGTTCTTCTAGAACTGAAACAGATGTAAGATTATTCCTTTGTAATTCACTATTTTGGAACCACATTCATTTCAACTGAGTATCATTTAAAGTTCGCCTTGCTGAACCTACTAGAAACATTTAAGGAATGAAGGGAAAAGAAAGATTTCAGATAGCAACCAATTTATTTTAGAAAAAACACCTCTAAATCCTTCTGAAAAACATTTTTTACCAAAGTAATTTAGAAATGAAAGGCTCATCAGACTCATCAAGTGGTAAATCCTCTGCTTCTTAAGATACACACTGTAAAAATTAAGGCATAAAACCAAGGCAGTGTCAGTACAACCTGAGCAGGTGCATGGGTGGCCCCAGACAGACTCCCAGATGCTGTTACACAAGTGAGTGAGAACTGGGAGGAATCTAGATTCAGAATTATTGTTCCTTGCCCCAGGTACTGCTTACTTATAGCAAAACTAAGGCCGGTATGATAGACACTTTTCTGGAGAACACAAAAACAAGACAGAATCTTTGTCCTTAAGAAATAAAAAGGCTATGAAGATGAAATTGATTTTAGCTCTCTTTTTCCCAAATTCATTTATTAATAATCAACATGTTAATTACATATTCCTTTCTATGTACTAAAGCAAGTCCCTATAACCTTTTCTCTTTGCAAACATTTAAGCAAGGATAGTTATTATCCTTGAAGGTAGAAAAGTACTGTTTCACAAAATATACTGTAATTAAACATTTTTACATATTTAGATTGGCTTAATTCCATTTGTTAATTTAATAATTCTTATTTTAACGTATTAATAGATATTTCTAACATATTCCCTTTCTTCAATTCATAGAAACTTTTTTTCTTAATCTCTTTAGTATTTCTGATATATTGCCGTGCCTGTATTTCTAAAATGTTTCTTATTCCTTGAAGGCATGTAGTTTGTCTTTTTGTTTTTGTTTCCCTAGTGGCTCCCTGAACGAACGAGCTAGCGAGAAGGGATTACATCTAAGGCCTGGGAAAGGGCACCACCAGTGTCCATGTGAGTGGCCTCTGAAGCCAGCCCTCCTTGGTAGCCCTCCACCTCTTAGCTGTGGGATGTGGGTAAATTACTCAACTGCTCAAGGCTTGGGTTTTCTCATTTGCAAAACGGAGACAGCCTTACGGGGCTTCCCAAGATTAAGAGAATGAGCAAGTCAGTCTGGACGTGAATCCTGGCTTGACCATTTCAGTCACTTGTGCATCCCTGCAAAATTGTTTACCTGTCTGTGCCTCAGTTTCTTTCTCTTTAGAGTGGAGTAATAACAGCACCTATCATATAACATGTTGCGAGGATTAAATGAGTTAACACTTAGGATAAGACCCAGGACAAGTCTAATAAACGTTTGCTGTTATTGCTAATCACAATTTTGGAGAAGATACTCCTGACAATAAAATGGTTAGCAAAAAGAGGTTGTATAATGTCTTCCCCTGAGACCTCTTAAAAAAAGCAGAAACAGAAGAAAGTCATCTAGTTAAGAACAGAAACAGGCGATTGTAATGACCTCTTGGGTGAGGCTAAGTCTTGCCAGAGACATTAAAACTTCTGATACTAAGACGCAAGCTGAATATCTCACTAATAATGTGAGTAGTTAATTAAGAGCAGAAAGGAAAAAAACCCTTCATTGGTTTAAAAGGCCAACAGAGAAAGATGCAAAGGGAAGAGCATTCACTGAATCGAACGCTACGTGTTACAAGTGTCATCTCCTGCCCTTCAGTGTTTGCTGAGGAAGGGAGACCCCAAGGGGAAGGTGGCGACCGTTCGGATTTGAACATCAGCAGCACCAGGATGCTGATTTGAAGCACAGGCAGTCAGAGACAGTGCAAGAACCCAGGAGGACACGGGCCTTGGAGTGGACTGTGGTGGCAGTGCCACCTGGGAGAGGAGACAAGAGCAGCGGGTGAGGGAACAGCGGCGCTCCCGGCTCGCAGACACTAGCGAGCACCGAGCACGGAACATGCCACTCTTACTGTGAACTGTTTGCACTGCTAACCTACACGCAGGATTTGCGCCTTAACAAACTGCAAACAAAACACCTTCTTGATGATTTAATCAAACTGTGATGCAGGGGATCCAGCGGGCTGTGTTAATGTAAAAGGTCCTCGAGTTGAAGCAAAATGTGGCTCAGAGAACACTGGAATTGGGAGCAACTTCCAAAGGTAATAATCCAATGTTCTCATTTTCCAGAGGAAAAGTCAATCACAGACAGAGTAAGCAATTTTTCCAAGGACACAACGCGGTTTGGATGAGAATTCTGCAGGCTCTGTGCTTTTCAATTAAGCGTCTTCATGTTCAGTGATTCTGGAAATAGAGGGGTTCATTCTACAAGAAATCTACGCTATAGAAACTACCTTCCCCGCTATTACCTCCTCCAGCATAAGCTCTTCCTTAGTTGCTCACAAGACTTACCAGACAGTTCAAGGCTCAGTTTTCACTTAGTATGAGTGAAAAAAGAGATTCCAAGATTGAATTATTTATGAGTCTAGAGATCAGTTTTGAAGATGATGTGAAGTCCTTATGGTTTTAAGGGTTAAACTGTAGCCCTACAGCCACCCTCAATTCTCAGAACAGGGCTCTGACCTTGTCCCAATTACGTTCTAAGCAAAAGCCCACATTTTCTGTGCCTATCACAACTTATAAACTGCTTTTCCAACTGTCACTAAAGTTTTCTTCTTTCCATGACAGCCAAAGAAACCCAGTGGGCGCCCACCATGCCCAGGAGGGCGGCAGGCTGGGTGCTCTCATGGTGGGATGACTCACAGCCCCACCTCCGCTTGGAGATGCTCTGCTACATGTCACAATTAACTGGAGCCAAAAGGGAACAGGCAGACTATGACTGCCAACCAGGACTTAAATTCCTGTGGCTCACGTGGAATGATAACATGGAAAGCTGTTCATGACATGGTATGAAGGGAACCATGCAAAACACACCGGTCTCTGTCCACTCCGGCTCCATGCATATGGGTAAGGACCACATGAGAAGGGTTCAGAAAAAAATGAGAGAGAAAGAGAAAGAGAGAGAAAGAG
>CAUYRT010017065.1:0-16624 GCA_963574885.1 Lepilemur ruficaudatus
TATATCCTGCCAGCAATCTGACAAGGGCCATTACCACCCCAAGAATCACAGAAACCACCTACTTAGACTATTTTGTGTATGTGTGTGTGTGTTTCCTCACGTCCATTAGATACTTCTGGAGAAGACATCCTCAGCTACGAAGCGTCGAACTCAATTTTATTTCTCTATTCTGGCCATCCCTGCCAAATGGTATACAGGCTGCTTATGAGGATTTTGACAGGGACCTAGTCTTCCTATTTAAAGGTAACATCCCAAGATATATATTCTTGATAATATATATCAAGAAATGATATATATTATTTTATAAGAATGGAAAACTTTTACTTAACACATAACCTGAATCATTGACAGGCAACCAGTACTGGGCTCTGAGTGGCTATGACATTGAGCAAGGGTATCCCAGGCATATATCAAACTACGGCTTCCCAAGCACTGTCCAAGCAATTGATGCAGCTGTTTCCTATGGAAGAAAAACATATTTCTTTGTAAATGACCAATTCTGGAGGTAAGGTAAACTATTTCTGAATTATAGGTTGAAATCTGTGTTTCTCTGCCCTGTCTACAAACCGCTAACAATCGAGCATCTGAAGGTTTTAGAAATCTAGGTGATCTTCAACAGGTCTTAATGGGAATGTATTCTTTTTCACAAGATGATTGATGCTACCATGGCTTTTGAAAATTCCATTTTTATTGAATTAAAATGCTGGTTCAATATTGAGGATTCTGTATCATGAGACAGAGAGAACCTTAATAAAGCACTAGGGTGACTTGCAAAAAGAATTAAGCTAGTTCTCATGTGTGAGTTAAATTCTGACATGCTCAAGCAAATGTTATCCAGATAGCCTGCAAATTTCTACCCAAGTTGAATTTATTATTTACATTTATACATACATATGCATACCATACACTATGTACCAATTAAGTACAAGCCTTAGAAAATATACGCTCTTCTTTTTGGAAATAATATTATGTCCACAATCAGAAGCCTGTTTTAGAATTAGTGATACCCCAAAATAAGTGTGTACCCTTAGGTATAGAAGAAGTTAATCATTCTTAATCCTAGGACATTGTGAGGACTGAATGAGAAACCATGTGTGAAGGGACTTTGTAAAGTATATGCTACTAAAAGAGAGAACTGTTGTATTCTGTATTGGTCTTAAATCATGTGACATTTTGTTTTCATCAGATATGATAACCAAAGACAAGCCATGGACCCAGGTTATCCCCAAAGCATATCACGTACCTTTCCAGGAATAGAAAGTAGAGTTGATGCAGTTTTCCAGAAGGATGGTAAGTAGCAGAAAAAACCTAGGATATGTGTTTATATTTATAAAATAGCATGTTCCCATTTGAATGTTATATTGGAACAGGGGCAGGGTTTTTTAATTAAAGATATCTGAGATTTTTTTATAAACTAATTCAATAAATTATCTCTTTTTTTATAGACTTCTTCCTTTTCTTCAGTGGACCAATATATTATGCATTTAATCTTAGTACTCTTAGAGTTACTAGGATTGACAAAAGCAATAAATGGCTTAACTGTAGATAAAATTGAAGCAAAATCAAATGTGCTTGTATCCATTTTCTGAATATGGAAGTCCAACTTGTGTATACATTACATTGTGTTGTAGTTATACTTTTCTCAATACTAACTAATTTTGTTTGCCATCACTGTATTCATTGCACCTGTCCTCAGTAAAAATGTGTTTGGAATATTCCACTGTTTGCAGAGGTTGATTCAGTCCTTACACATTCTGTCTTAGGTTAGTGATTCCATCACAAAGAGAAAGAAAGTAAATTTTTTTTGGTCACCTCAGTATTCACTATTTCATTACTTATCTGACTTCTAAAATTCACTATTTCACGACTTGCTTATCTGACTATGTATTCCTGAGTCTCTTTAAACATGTCTTATGCATATCTGCTACATGCAGTTTAGCACTGGATTTTGGTTAGAGGTAAGGATTATAAACAACATAGACATTATTCCTTACCTTTACAAAAAAAAAATGTGCTGTTATTTTCCCTCTTGGAAAGAATTGTGGATGATACATGTTGTGGGTTGAATTGTGTCCCTCAAAAAAGATATGTTGAAGTCCTAACCCCAGGTATGTATGTTTATGATACCTTATATAAAACCAAGGTCTTTGCAGATGTAATTAGTTGAGATGAGTTTGCACTGAATTATGGTGGGCCCTAAATCCAATATGACTGGTGTCCTTATAAGAAGAGGAGAGACATAGCCACACAGGGGAGAAGGCCACATGAAGACAGAGGTAGAGATCGGAGTGATGCATCAACGAGCCAAGGAATGCCAAGGCTTTCCATTAACCATCAGGGAGGCAAGGTAGGATCCTCCCTGACCACCTTTAGAGGAGAAGATGAGTCCGCTGACACCTGCAGATTTTGGACTTCTAGCCTCCAGAACTGTGAGAGAATAAATTTCTTTGTTTTAAGCCACTGTTTGTAGCAGTTCATTACAGCAGCCCTAGATACAATGTATTAAATACAGTACGTCTGCACTTAAGAAAATAAATCAACACAGAATGCCAAAGTTTAACCCCCACTAAGGATTACTGGGCATCTTCCCAGGGGAACAGCAAAAAGGAGAAGTACTGTTGCCTCTGCTGCCTCCTCCCTGCTCTCTCCTAGAGCCCAAACAAATGAATAGTTAGATCTGTTGCTCCTTAGTTCTTTATTTCCTGGAGTACTCAGCAGGACTCACTCTACATGTAACTGGGATTGCTGCACAAAATTCGATGAGTCTCACTAAATCACAGTAAACTGAGCTTTGATGCATAAATTGGTTAATGGATCTTTTCTGTTAAGAACTTTAGGAACTAAGAGACCATAATATCTGGTCAAGACATCAAAATCGTAATGTCATATTTGCAGTCATTAGAATATAATGCAGCTTACTACACAATAAATATGTGGATTATAAAATAAATTTCTCACTAGCACATCCTATTTTCTTTCTCTGTTAAAGCTTTTGAATCCCACAGATAATTAATTTGCCATCTTGTCCTGGTTCAAAAATTACCTATTAAATGAGTTAAAATTAAAGATTTTTATTTTAAATGACTGATTTGTGATCTACCGATAATTTCCTAAAATACCACCACATAGTTCATCTAAAGTATAAAAAGGAATAGAAAATTTTACATATACATTCAGCCATTTATTCCCCTGTCTGAATTATTATATCAATAATAAACTTTTAGATACTACTTCACAATTTGTGAAATATTTTATAACTATTCAATGTCTTCAAAAATTCTCTAAAAGATGTCAGCACATTATTCTCCATTATTTTACAAGATAAGAAAACAGAAACTAGTATATACTTTCATTCCATTTATTCATTCATTTATTCAGCAAGAATTAATTGATTTCCTATATGTTCCAGGTGCTGTGCTAGGGAAAGTGAAAGAGATGTATGAACAATTCATTGCATCAATGTAATAAGTGCAAACGGACCTATAACTATTGTATGTTCCATTTTTAGCAGTAGAGTCAATTTCAGACTACCATGTTTTCTGAAACTCCCTAAGATATCAGTTTTTACAGGCATGAAAATGACAGATTCATCTTCTCATCTGCTAATTGTGCTAGATTGTTATGATAGATTCTTGACCCAAACCTCATCTATACATGTTCGAGATGAGAACTGAATTCATATTATTTCTTTAACCATATTTCACAGAGTCATAGGAAGTGAGCTGCAATATGAAGTGTAATAAGGAATTATCCTTTTTTAAAAAAATGTCTCTTCTTGACAACATGTGGTATTTTCTGGCTGTTACATTGATGTTTTATGTGAGTACAAGAGATGTAAGGATCTAAGCATAGGATTTAAATAATGAGATTTGTTTTTATCTTAGGCCGAGTTTCTTCAAAAGCTAAATCTAAGTCAAGATCTCAGCAATTATGTTTTTCAGACAATGGTCCCAGGGAGCAAGAGTGAAGTAGCAAGCAGAGTGAGACAGAGAAAGAGGGAAAGCCAATAAAAGTATGTGTTAGCAAGGTTTCTGCTATGGGCAACTGGGGCTCAGTTCTAGCCTGGGCTCCTGAGAAGGCACAGAATACCTTCCAGTTGTTCACATCTCCAGTGGATGGGGGCTGGAACACTCATCTTTCAGTTCTCATCAGACATTGGGTGAGGATTGTCCCTGGGGGTGTTAACTCCCTTAACACTTCTGGGCTGTACTCCCATGCTGACCTTGCAAGCTCTATCACATCTCAATATCCAGGGCAGAAAGCAAAAAGACACACAGCATGTGCTTAAGACTGGATTTTGTCACAGCAAAGTGAGGTACACAAGCCTGCCCACCACTGCTGCAACAAAATTAGAGGTGTGCTGAAGGCATGTGATACAGGCATCAGAGGCATCTGCTACAGCTTTGTTGCTGGGAGACTTAACTGACGGGAAATTGGAGAAGTCTTCTCTGGAGAAAATCACCAACTTCCGGGGGAAAAAAAAAAAAAAGGTTTACAGATACTGACACCGGAGAAATCTCAATATGGCAGAGGCTGCTAATTACCTTCGCTAACATCCATTCTCCACTTCCTTTTCTGCAATGAGACTCCAATTTCCTTTGAGGTAGTAACGCATCCAGCTAAAAGACTACATTTTGTAGCCTTGCTTACACCTAGATGTGGCCATGTGTTTAATTTCCAACCAAAACGTGTAAGCAGAATGTTGTATGGACTTTTAGAAAGAGACTAGGAATTTACTTTTTCTCTGGACCATGAGGCATTGCACTAAGACAGTGGTGTAGCAAGGTAGGTGTTGTCTACATCCTTGATGAGGAGTTGTCATGCAAGCCCTGGGCTTCCAAATCCGGGCTTGATTTATGTAAGGGAAAAATAAATTTGTATGTTATTAAGCATCTGTTATTTTGAGTTTTTCTCTTATAGTCAACTAAATTTCATCCTGGCTAGCACATTATATGAAATGTCTAGGACCCGCCCCACCTCCCTACAGTGAAAGTCACCCATTCACCGGCCTGCCCATGCACAGGAGAGCTTCCAGTCCGCTTTCTTATCTCTCATTCTTAAGCAGATTGCACAGCACAGAGTCGCCAAACATTTGAAAAAAGATTCCAATGCAAAAAACAGAGGCCAAAATAAAATTTTTGAGACAGTAGAAACAATTCTGTGAGCAAAAGAAAATATCAAAATAAACTAAAGGATACTTACCATTAATGTTATTTAAAAATAAGGTACATTTTTACATCCAAAAAACACTAACAAAATGCAAAAAAGTAAAAATATGTAAAAAGTTACTCAGAAATGAAAAGAATTATTGGAAATTAAAAACATGATAGCTAAAATAAAAAACTCAATAGTGAGCTTGAAAGTAAAGTTGGTGGAAAATAGTAAGGGATGTATTAGAAACATAAAGACTCAATCTAGGAGGTCCAGCAGATGGACATTCCAGAAAGAGAAAAAAAAAAGTGTATTGAAAGAAATTATAGAAGAAATAATGTAGGAAAGTTATACTGAATTGAAGTTTCCATAACAAAAAGGCATACTTTCTGCCCAAAAATATGAATACAAAAAGACCCACAGCAAGAGACGTAATTACAAAATTTCAGAATATCTGGGTAAACAGAATATTTACAAAGTTTTTCAAAAGGAAAATATCAAGAATCAGAATAGAAGATTTCTCAACATTAGTTCTGGAAAATAATGGAATAGTACCTTCAAAGTTCTAAGGGAAATTTATTTTAGACTGAAATTCTATATTCAGCCATATTCTCAATCAAGTGTGAGGACAGAATAAAGGAAAGAACATTCTTAGGCATGAAAAGATTCAAAATATTCATTTTCCCCACACTCTTTCTTAGAAAACTCCTAACAGATACGCTCCATCAAAACAAGGGTGCAAGTCAAGAAATGGGTAGAAATTAAATCCAGGGACCAGAGATCTAAACAGAGACACAACAGGAATTCTCTAGTTGGTGAGAGGATGAGAGCTTTGCAACAGACCCAGATTAGAAAAGGCCAGCAAAGTGTCTCAGAGGGATGACTTCAGGGGGAAAAACGGTATTGCTAGATTTCCTGTCATGTTTGATTATTCTGAGAAGAGTTAAGAGTTCTATTGGAAAAATCCCAAAACAACAAATGTTAGCAAGGATGTGGAGAGACAGGAATACTCTTACACTGCTGGTGGGACTGTAAATTAGTGCAACTTTTGTGGAAAAGAATTTGGAGATTCCACTGCTTCATTTTTTCAACAAACCTCCACATTCTGGCAGTGTCTTCTGAGAGATCTTTCATTTTGTCCCTCATCAGTCTCCAGTCTTAGAGCAAACACTGAAGTCAACCAAACCAAAAATCAGGAACTAGAGCATTTGCTACAAACCAATTTAATAACTGTATTAAAGATCCATATCTCCTTCCGTTTTCCAGATTAATTTAACTTGCCCAGATTTAGCCCCTAAAGCATTCCACAATTCTAGAATTCACCTGTGGAATCTGTAATTTCTGTCATCCTGATTTCCACCTATATTTCTTCAATAGACATTCAACATTTTTATCCTTTTATATTAATCTGATTCCAACTACTTTGTCACTTAGATTAATTTCTTATTGCTTTGTTCTACTAATAACACATTTCCTGATTTGCATTATACTATGGAAATATTCTTATTTTATATTCTTTCAGTTGATGGAGGAAGATGAAGAAACATTCATTTACTCATCATGGGCTACATTTCTGTTCTTCATTTGTAAGACATTTTAATGGAAAAGAAAGTATTTGATATATAATTATACATCAAATTATGTATGTTTAACTATGATTATGCAAGTTATTCTGACAGGTGTCAGAAGAATTTATGACAGATTCAAAGGTAGTAATAATAGATGCAAACCTGGCTAACATTAATTTCAAATCTGTTAGCAGCAGCATGACACCAAAGTAAAAGAGCTATCCAAAGGGTCAGTAGGGTGAATAATTGTGCAGCAGCATAGTACACTCAGACTCTAATGTAGAAATTACCCCATGCTTTGTTTTCTCCAGTTCCACTGAAGTAAACTCATTTAATTAAATAAGTTAAGTGATATTCTTAGTCACTGACCGTCTTGCTTATTTGATTTTTGTTCTGTTTGTGCTTGTTTTTGTTTGTTGATTGGTTATTTGGTTGTTGGTTCATTGACCCAAAAGAAGTTAAAAAGGGTTTTGTTAGTGTGTGAGATTCAGTTCTCAATAGAAGTATTTCTTGGTCACTATAAAGCCAACCTTAAAACAATGCTCACAAAGACCTCTGATTTCCAAGGTATATAATCATCAGGATGGAAGTAGTAGCTCATACAAAGAAAGCTATATATGTGGACATTTAGTGTCAGGTCTTTCTCGAAACAGATGATTGGACCTGATGTTGTAAGGACTTCTGTAACAATTCTGATGAATCCACACTGAAAATGGAGGGCAGAATTCACTTCTGTGCTATGCACTAAATTGTTGAATAGTATCAACCGCAACCTGAACTGTCTTTTTCAAACATCCATAAAACTCATAGGACTCATGTGCAATGCTGATGAAAGGGAAAATGTCTTTCAAAGTACCCTATATTATTCTTCCTGCTTTCCTTGTTTAATGTAGTCTTTAATTGGATTTCATTTAATCTAGGGGGAAAAAGGTAGGGTTTCATTCTGACTATATGAAACATATTTACTACAATAGAATATTCCATTAATGTTTCAATTCAGGAATTATAATTACTGAGAACGAAACTGGACTAGTCATTGCCAACCGTCCTACTATTGCTGAGCATAGTCATTACATCACTGTATTTAGTGGTTACCTCAACACTTCTGACATGATGGATAGGCAGTTTTGAAATAGTTAAACCTTTCTTTCTCCTTAACATACTTTTCCCACTTGACTTGTGGGGAATGACTTCCTTTCCTCTTACAGTTTTTCCCTATTTCTGCTTATTCTAGTCTTACCCCTAAGCTTTTAACCTTCAAGAAGAGCCCCTGCGCTCTCAGCTCTCAGTCTCTCCTCTTTCCATCTATCTCTTCTTTCTACATTTTTGGGGAACTCTAGTCTTGTGGCTGTAAATATCATGTAGATCCTGATAACTCCCAAATTTATATTTCCAAACCTAGCCTCTTCCCTGAATTTCATAGTGTACATCTAAATTCCCATTAAATATCTCTTCATGTATGTTTAATAGGCATTACAAACTCAACTGATCTGATCTTTCTCTGAAACATGTTTTATCCACATTACTCATCATTAGCTGAAGACTCCACTCTTTAATTTGTTCAGGCCAAACATCTTGAATTCATCCTTGATTCTCTATTTTCTATTTTTCCCTCAGTGACTGTCCAGTTTATATGCGAACTGTGTTGGCTTTAGCATCTAAAAACATACCGCTACTTTGATCAAACTTTTTCAGTTTTACCTCATTCCTTTTAAAGGTCCTATGATTACAAAGCCATAGCTTATTTTATATGCTTCCATCCCTCAATTACTTCTTGGCTTACACTCCTTGTATTCTTTCCTTCACTCAGTTCTCTGTAGTCACATTAGAGCACTTGCTTGACTTTCATGCAGAATAGATGTGTCTCCACATCTGGTCTTTGTAACCACCTTCTCCCGGTGCCTGGAATGTGCATGCCATAGATAATCACGTGGCTCACTCTTATTTCCCTCAAGTCGTTGCTCAAATGTCAACTTTTCAACAGTATTTCCTCACTTGAAATAATCCACTCAATCTTTTCTTCCTTGCTATATTTTAGCTGAATTTGAGGACAAATACATATCACAAGTGCATTGTTTGTTTTACCTTTCATTGTTAACATAATCCTGAACCTAAGTGCAGAGCAATGAAGTTTTGGTTAATTGATTAAGTGACGATAAATTTTTAAGTGATGAATTTTGATGTGATAAATTTTTACAGTTTAAATACCCCCATGAAATTACCATCCATGGCTAGAGGTAGTAACAGAACTCCAGAAACCTATCTCATGCATTTTTCCTGTCATTACCTCTTCAAAGAACACCATTATTTTGAACTCTGCCATAATAAATTAATTTTCCTGTCTTAGAACTTTATATAAAGGAAACTTCTTTATTTACTCTCTTTTATATCTGGCTTCTTTGTATTTATGAAGATTATGTTTGTGATCTTTATCAATATTATGGCATGTAGTAACTGTTCTTTTGATTGCTGTGTAATAATCGACTATAAATTATTCATATTCTATGTGTTTGTAGTCATTTGAGTTTTTTCTAATTTGAAATGTTATAAATGATTCTATGAATATTTTGTTCATGTCTTTGATGCACATATGTAAATGCATAGGAAAGGAATAACTATGTCTCAATAGAGGTATATGTTCTCCTTTAGTAAATACTCGCAACCAGGAATGCAAGTGATTATTGCAATTTATGTACCAACAGCACTGTCTAAGAGTTTTTAGGGCTTCCAATATTTGCAAACCATGGCTTTGTCAGTTTGCTGTCAGTGATGAAATTCTTGTTGCTGATATCTACTTTATTCGTTTATTATTTTTGTTAGTTTTTTATATTTTGGACTTGGAGTGGGCTGTGGATGTATCATATTCTATTTCCCAGAAAAATAAGGATGTTAAAAAAAATGCTGATAAATTTATTGGTTATTGGAATATTCTTTGAAAAGTGCTTATTCAAATATTTAATTGGATTTCTGCCTTTTAAATTTATCTTTTCAGGTTTTTCTCATATATATGTGTAACTATATATATAAAACAAATATTTATATCTTGTGACTGTATTTTTACTTTTGAGAAACAGATATACTTTTAATTACAATGAAGTTTAATTCATCAATCTTTTCTCTTTTTGATTAGTGCTTTTTGTATTCATTTGGAGAAAACTTTGCCATCTCCAGTGTCATGAATGATCCCTGCTTGATATCTAACATGTGCCATAAACAAAAATAAATTCCCAATGGATCATAGACCTAAATGTAAGTGGAAATATAAGACTTCTAAAAGATAGATACTAGAATATGTAAAAATAGCATATATTATATACATGGCATAGTATATAATATGCCACATGACATATAATATACCTTTTATGTATAATATATGTGTAATATTATATGCAATATATTTAAATAGTTCCAGTACTTATATTTTAGAAGGCTTATTTTTCCATGATATATATTTGTGATATAAATTTTGTTATATATAAATCAGTTACTTAGACCATATTTTATCTAAATCATATATAATATTATATTGTATATTACATATTATAATATATTATAGTTATTATTTGTTATAATATATTACAATTTAGATTATTTATTTTTATCCACTATTTAAAATATTATGTGTTCCTACCATTTTCAATAAGTCTCATAGATTTTTCTGCTTTAAATTTTTTTCTCTTCCTTGCTTAATCTGGTTGTTCTAGTGAACTAATATATAATTTACTAACTCTTTCTTCTGCTTGTCTAATTTGCTGTTAAAATTCATTTTAAAAGTTCTTCACAGTCAATTTACTTTTTAATGCTTTTCAAATATTCCATATTCTCTCTGATTTAATTTTTCTTAATTCTTCTTCTTGCATATTGGCATAATATGCAAATATTGATGAAAATACCCAAAATGTGATTATTCTTATTATTCATTTTTAAATTTTTAATTTTGTTTATGTCAACTTTTTGAGACATTATATATATTTAGAACATGCTATTTCATATATACCAACTCAGTATTAACATACCTTCCTTTTCAATTCCTTCTCATCAAAATAAAAAATATTCATATTGTTTCTTGCCTTAAAGATTACTCTTACAAATTAATCAAGTCACATACCTTTTTAATTGAGTCCTTTTGTCTTAGTCTTGTGTGTTGGCATGTGGCGTTCTATATATTTATTTATTTATATGTAAATATGTATATATATAACACCTTTTTTACTTTTTACTTTTCTGTATTCTTCTATTTAAAGAATGTCTCTTATAAGTGTCCTAATTTGAGTTTGATTTACTGTTATTTTTGTTTTTACTGTTTTGATTTCCACTTTTTGTTAAATTGATAATTTTTTATTATTTCAGAATATTATGGGGGTACAAATATTTTGGTTGTGTGGATTGTTTGTAGTGCTTGAGTCAAAGTTATAAGTGTGCCCATCACCCAGATAGTGCACATTGTACCCATTGGGTATGATTACACTCATCCCCTCCTCCCCCTCCCATCTGCATGATTGCCATGGAGTTTTATTTACATCTGTACACGTGATGCTGATCAGTTAGTTCCAATTAATAGCGAGTACATGTGGTGTTTGTTTTTCCATTCTTGGGATACTTTACTTAGGAGGATTTCATGGAATTTATTTACATTTAATGTTAACAAAAGATCATGGAGATCTGTGGAAGCAAAAGGAGAACTTTATTTTCTAAAAACAATCTGCAAAATGGCAGTGCATTGGAGGGTTGAGAGGGGAGGTGTTGGAGAGTCAGAGATTATCAAGGCAAAATCACAGGGCAGAGCAGGGGAGTTAGGATAGTGAGGAACAGGGTTTTGATAAGATGACCTTTAAGCCCCAAATCACCGATCTCTCTTAATTGGCTGGTTCCAGGTGGTTGGTTCCTTGATGCCAGATGGTCTGTTGGTGGTCAGTTGTGGGATTTCCAGCTGTGGTTGATTTTGACCTTGTTATCAGGAAGTGTTCTTTGACTAGGTTGCAGAAAAACAGGTTTTTCAACACTTTCCAAGAACACAGAACATGACCACTTCCTCACCCTGCCCACGGTTTCTTGGCTCTGCTTTGAGCCACAGGGAGTCCATCTTGTGGACAGCTTAGGGCATAAATTGACATTCACATAATCATTTCTGGAGTCCCTCGTTATTTTTCTTTATGTCTCTTCTATTTTTATTCACATTTGTCTTAATTCTTGTCTCCTTTAGGATCAATTAGGTATTTTTGTTGAGATTTTTTTTAACTTGCTGTAAGTTATTAATATTTTCTCAGTGTTTGCTTAGTGGTTAGAATGTATGCTCTAACATGGAATCAAACGTATAATGCACTTTTGTCACTTTCAAGAAAATGCAAGCACCTTACACAACTAACCTCCATTTATCCCCATTCTATATTCTTTCCATTGTTTTGATAAATTTTAATTTTGCATAAATATGAATTTACAAAGACTATCCTTCTAAAGATTGTATACTTCTTAATATGTACTGATGTGATATTTAGTGACACTTTACTTTTTTGGGGAGGGCAGGGACAGAGTCTCCCTCTCTTCCCCAGGCTAGAATGCAATGGAGTCATCATAGCTCACTGCAACTTCTAACTCCTGGTTCAAGTTTCAGCCTCCCAAGTAGCTGGGACTACAGGACACACTACCATACCTGGCTAATTTTTAAATTTTTTATAGAGATGAGGTCTCCCTCTGTTGCTGAGGCTGGTCTAGAACTCCTGGCCTCATGGTATCCTCCTACCTGTACCTCCCAAAGTGCTAGGATTTCTGGGTTACTGGCATGAGCTACCATGCCTGGCCTAGTGATGTTTTTCATTCATTCTTGCATATTGGTGTAGTAGTTCCTTTAACCACGTTTGTCTTGGTTTACTTTAATATTTCTTTTAGTCCAGGATTTCTGACTAAAAATTGTCTTGATATGTATTTGCATCAATTTTTTAAAATATTTTTAACAGGTACAGAATTCTAGGATGACAGTTATTTTATTTCAGCACTAAAAGGTATAATTTATTTCTTTTCATGCTCACATGGTTTCTTTTGAGAATTCAACAGTTGATTTTAACTGTGCTTGTAAAAGGAAAGCGTGTTTTTTTTCTGTTTGGCAGTTATTAATATTTTTGTTTGTCTTTAGTTTGCAGCCATTTGCTAGGTTGTATTCAATGCGGTTGTCCTTATATTTATTATGCCTAGACTTTCTTCTAAAGCCTTTGGTATCTGTGGCAATCCTTTCTAAATGTTTTAGAAAATTCTCTGCTCAGGTCACTTTTCTACTAAAACTTAAATTACATATATATTATACTTTTCTACCATGTTCCATAACATTCTTCTTTATGCTTTAATCTTGGTATTTTGTATTGAAATAACTAACTTCCACTTTTCTAATCTTCCCTTCTGCTATGTCTACTGTACTCTTTAACTCCATCTATATAATACTTAACATATATTGATATTAATAATACTTGTTTCTTTTATTTTTCAGTTCTAGGATGCCCTTTTTTAAAATAGATTCAAGTTTTTTGGTGAAATTCTCCATTTTTGTGTACTATCCTTAATATATTAATCATAATTATTACAATGATCATGTTTGATATCTCCTATGTCAGTATCAGTTATGAGTCAACTTATATTATCAGTTTTTTATTTTGGTTTTATGCTATTTGCTATTTTTTTCTGTCATTCCAAGTGATTTCTGATGAAATTTCAGTATTATATGATAGCTAGTACAGGCTTTGGATATTCCTGCAGAGAGGATTTAATATTTTCCTAGTAGAGCCATAAACTCTGAGATGCAGCTTTCTCAGTTCTCCATGCCCCTGCCACACAACTGATGTCCTAAACAGAAAATACAGTTCTCAGTATAAGGTTTATTTCATTGTACTTGCCTTTCATAGCTTATTAGGTTTAGATCCAATGTTTTAGATTATTCTTTTTGTGTTTCATGCAATTTACATAGCTGTCTTTGATGCAAACGTAAGGTTAACATCCACTATCCAGCCATATTTTCATGTATAGACGTTGAAATCATACTCGTTGAAATGTTTTCTTGATCTCATTTGAATTTTCTTTTAATAATTAATTCTAAAGGACATCTATTTTTCAGAGTTCTCATACATTTATTAATCTTGAAATTATTATATATTCTCAAACATGTAGGGTACTTTTCAGAAACATATCTCTCTTTTAGCTTATTATACAGATCATGTTCTGCAGTATACTATCTAGAAGCTTATTATAATGGTTAAGATCATGGGATTTTGAGGCAATTCAAAGCAATGTATCAAACTGACCGTGTGCAGTAAGTTACAAAATGACTATACAATATAGGTTATAATTATATCCACTTCCTAGGTTTGGTGTAAGCAGTGTAGTATAATGTGCATAAATCCCTCGGCACTTTCCCTCAGACATAATGTCTCAATAAATATCAGCTAGCATTACTACCATTTTCATGAGGACAGTGATTATGATTACCATGAAAATCATTATTATTCCATGTAAACTTTAACACAGACTAAGTCTTTACCTTTTGAAAATACTTATCCTGCCTAAGCCTCAATTTACTTATTTATAAAATAGGAATAGTGATACAGTAGTCCCTTCTTATCTGCAGGGGATATATTCCAAGACTCCCGGTGGATGCCAGAAACCACAAATAGTGCCAAACCCTGTATATACTGTTTTTCCCTACACATACATACCTTTGATAAAATTTAATTTATAAATTAGGCACAGGAAGAGATAAATAATAACTAATAACAGAACAATTATAACAGCACAGTGTAACAAAAGTGAATGTGGTCTCTCTCTCTCTTTATCTCTCTCTGCCTCCCTCCCTCCTTCTCTCACTCTGTCAAAATATCTCGTACTTATTTTAGAGCAGCTGTTGACTGCAAGTGATTGTAATTATGGAAAGCAAAGGCACGGATAAGGGAGGACTACTATACTTTCATAGTGAAAATTTTGTATTTATCACTGACCATTATTTTTCACTCCTTCTTCTGGTTATGTTAGTCATTACTTTGAGAAATTAGTGCACTTTGTCTTCAAACATACAGCACCTCACACAGAAATAGAATCATTATAACTTAAGTTTTTTTTAATAGTAAACTCTTAAGAAATGCGTATTAAAATTTACTACATTTTATTAAAAATTTCAAGTATGCTTATTCAAAATCAAGTTATTTGCTACTTTAAAATTTAAGAGCACATCTAACACACCTATATACATAGCCACGCAAATATAGCATATCAAAGCAAAATGAGTTTTGTGTTCAGGATTGATGAAACATTGGAAGTTTAATCCAAACCTGATAAGCACGTGCAAGCTGGGATGCTCATCTGAGGTGCCTGAACAGTCAGGTTTCGTGATTGTGTTGACAGCAACCTCCTTCCCCTGACATTTGGCTGTTTCGGTAGAAAACACAAAATGCGATCTCTTAGAACCAGTTAAACTTGGAAGGGCAAAGTTCTACAAAATAAAATTTAAAAAAACAAATTTATTGCAATAAAATATTAATCAAAGGATTTATTTGAAGTGAAACATTTTGTAGAAGTGGATATAAAATTGCCTTGACCTTTCAGGTACAATACAGAGTAAGCATTTGCATTTTCATCAATAAAATACCTCACTCATACTTGACAGAATGGTTTGGAAGTAAGAAGAAACCTCAACCAAAGTTTTTAGATATAAATCCTGAATTCCAATTCTTGATTAATGTCAATAGCCATTTTGGATTATATGTTTTTCTTATTAATCTAAAAGGGGAGACAGATTTCTAACACAGATTTAAATCATAAGAAACAAAAAGTGCATTCTCTTCTATTCAATTATTGAAGATACAAATGTGAGAGGAAATCTTGGTATGGTCTTTTACATCGAGTTAACAGTCGGCAATTAGTGCTCAAAGAAAGCACTTTTGCTGTTTAAAATAATGAATAGGAAGCTCTGAATAGTAAACCGTAAATATAACTTTATTTCTGGCAGGACTCTGAGGAGCTTACTATAGCTATGAATAACATTTAAAAAACACACAAAAATTAGATGAAAAAGAAACATACACATTCTTTTCCTCTTTACTCTTAATTATATTAGTGAAATATAATTTAAAAACAAAATACAAAAGAGAAAGATTCTGAACTAATTGTGTAAATTGGCTTGATATAGCTGAGTAAGTTGTGGATACTGACTTCAAAGTTATATTGATTATTTTGAATACAATAACTCTAAGCATCTAAGATCTTAACATATTCCTGTACTAATTATTTTTAAGTGCATGCATTCTCAGCAAAGCTCCATCTTATCAGGAAAATTTTGGTTTGGTTTTTAATACTACTATTATTTTTCTTAATGTGCTGAATTTTCTTTGGGGATATATTTTTTTCTTGAATATCGTTGCCACATTAATAAAAAAGAAATAGAAATTGAGCATTAGCTTAAATAAACTTTAATATGGTTTGCTATTATGATTTAAATTCGTAATCACTGATAACAGATTTAGCTGCCTCTCTAAGAACTTGTGAGTGTGTGTGTGCATGTATATGCGTGCAGGAATGTATACATTTATATGGTGTTCATGTCCCCATATAGCTGTGGGTACATGGAAGTTGAGTGGCATGCATTTGAGGACACTCTTGATAATATTAGGAATTAGCTAAGGACTGAGCTTTGTGTTTTTGACATTTTGAAATCATTGTAAGTGATCAAGGTAGATATATCAGTACTGGACTTAATAATTTTGTTGACACAAAGGACCATTGAAACCTACATAGGGGTCCTAAAGTTTTTCATTGTCAAGTATATAAAACCTAACAGTTTCGATTCCAGTATTTGTATCTTATTTTTTTAGTAAGATTAAAATTTCCTTGATCAACACTTAAATGCACAAATAATGGTAACATTCGTCGGG
>CAUYRT010017066.1:0-25844 GCA_963574885.1 Lepilemur ruficaudatus
TCATGGGCTAAAAGAACTGCTATTTGGCATGGTCATAGAACGGGGGTTTCTTAATGGTTACATAGTCACAGTCATGTATAAACTATACATGATTTTTCCATTTGTACTTTTATTAAAGTCTCTATATTAAATAAAAATTCAATGAATTTTAAAATATCAAGAAGTATTACCACAGCTGTGACATTTGGATACAGTTTCTTTTACTCACAGCCTAGCTTCATGCATATGAGGCACTGGACACTTTCTTTGAGTCTACCACTGTTACCCATAAAAACTGGATGTTTCTGTTGACACTCTTACCAGAATAGACTCTGTGAAGAACTTGCTTGCTATGGTCTCCCAAAGTTCCCATGTTGGTAACTTAATCATCAATGTAGTAGCGTTGCTTTAAGTGGTGATTAGGTCATGAGGGCTGTATCTTCATGAATGGATTAATGTTGTTATAATGGGAGTGGGTTTGTTATATCAAGAGTGGAGTTGTTATAAAAGCAAATTCAGTCCTCTCCTGCTCCATCTTGCTCTCACGCCTTCTTGCCATTTTTGCCTCCTGCCATGGGATGACACAGCAAGAAGACCCTTGCCAGATGCCAGTGTCATGCTCTTAGACTTGCCAGCCTCCAGAACTGTGAGCCAAATAAACTTCTATTGTTTAGTTACCCAGTCTCAAGCACTCTGTCATGGCTCAACACAAAACGAACTAAGACACTGCCTCTTTGGGTTACCAGCTTCTAAATCAGGTGCTTCCAACTAGAGGAACCCAGGTCATATGACTGTGCTCTGGCTATAGGAAAGGCTAAGAAATTTTTTTCTGGCTTCTATAGAGAGAGCTGGGACTCCAATAATAGGGAATTTTCTAAACACAAGAAGAACATTCAAAGATGCAGGAGGGCTATAAAAGTGGCCATTAAGATGATTACTCTTAAAAAAAACTTCCTATTGGAGAAGAATAATAACCACTATATATCCTAAATTTGCTATTCAAAATACATTCTATGCTAATTTTAGAAAATTTGAAGCTGTTCATTTAAGATGCTGTTTTTCTAATACATACAGTGATAGTAAGCACATTACCTTCTGCCAAGGAGGCAGTTATAATATTTTGTGTTCTCTGCAATTTGAATTGTCATGAGATTAATCATTATATTCTAAATTGATAATCATATTTTTGGCTTCACCACGACTAAAATTGTTTACTTCACTGGTTGGAAGGTGTTTCATAGTACAAGAGATCCATTTCTTCAACCCTAGGCACCTAGCACCACTGTGACCTAACAATCCACAAAGCACAAATCCACCCATGTAAGCCTATAAGGGAAAATAACTGGAAGAAAAAGCATCAAAGTAAGAAAATCAGGACAAATATATTGTGTATGACTCTTTAGGGCATACGGATAATAAAGAGAATAAAGGTAATATAGATAAAAGGGCAATTCCCTCAACTTCCCCTCTCTCTCTCTCTCTCTCTCTCACACACACACACACACACACACACACACACACACACACACACACATACATCATGCTTGATACTTTTGAGGGTTTGGAAAGACTCTGAAAAATAATATTGTATAATATTGTATCTTCTTATAGTCTAATTGGCTGGCCAGTCTACTTGGGAGTCACACCTGAATCCTAGAAAGAACAGACTCCCCAGATTTCCTTGGTATCTTTCAGAAAGCAAGTGATCATTTCTATACAGGCTTCCTCCATGACCTTAATTTCAATCAAGTCTGGGGTCCCTGTCTGGCCTTGGCCTAAACTATTCTCATAAAAGCCAAAAAAAAGTCAGAAAACCCGTTAAATCCATCTCACCTCTGCTTTAGGACATTAGTATTTGAACATCCCCTAGGATTTTTTTCTTGTTAGTAAAATTAAAAAAAAAAAATCTTACCATCATAGAATTATGCAAATTAAAGTGGGATAATACATGTAAAGGGCATGGCCCATAATTTGGTACCTCACATCCTGATCTTTCATTTACAGCCTGACTCATAATGCTGCAATCATTAGCTTAGCTGTATGAATAAACTATTTTTGGTTCTGTTGCTTTTTCTTTATTTCCAATTTGCTCTCCTATCTTCTTGAATCTTTCTGTCCTTGATCAAAACTACATTTCTGTTTCTGCTTAAGTTTCTGCTTTTTTGTGTGTTTAATCAGTGAATAATGTCTCCTGTAGGCTCACTGCATTGTGTGCTTTGGGATAATTTTTAAATACCACAAAAAAACTAAAGAAACTTTACTATTAACATTTTTAGAGTGTCTATTATCTCACAGACTAACCTATTTTTGAAATATATGTAAAATGAGGTCAATTTCCTCATAATATGAGAATAGAGCAGTCAATTACTATGGGCAGCATTGAGAATCCATGGTCTGGCTCTTCATATTTTAAGCTGACACTGAGCTGTATGCCAAGCACTTTAATAAGAATTTTAGGAATCTATGTTAACATAATTTAATCTTCACAATAAGTATTTTCTATTATCATCACCCTCAGTACCATATTCCCAATTATGAAACTGAAATTTTTAGTGTAAAGCAGTCTACCCAAGGACACTAATTAATAATTAGTAGAACTGGCATTCAGACCTATGTATGTAAAAACAGAGCCCACATTATATAGTGTCTCAATGATGAAATCACAAAAGCTAAGTCTAAAACTGTCTGCTCTTGTCATGAAACTTTTCTCAAGAATATAGAACAATAGCCCTGAGAATTCCAGGATCAATCTAAAAAGCAATGTTTTCCATCTTATCAGGTCCGTGCCTTCACAACATATAGCTAATGGTATGGCCATTACTGCAGCAGAGACAGAGGCAGCCAGCAGTAAATCTTCCCCTTTTACAGTGGATTCTGGTTTAAGAAGATTTACTTTTATAACAGCTGTGAAGATTTCTACCTTATCAACCTCTACTCCTTTAATACGTTTCTCCCAAACCTTTTTTATAGCCTCTCGTAGTCATGACAGGTCCTAAGGGTCAGAACTAGAAGCACTTTCTTTGTAACTCTCAATGTGCTTGATTTTGACAAATTACTTTTATTGTCTTTGCTCAGTTTCGGAATATCCTTGATTTTACTTTGGAAAGTTTTCATGATGTGAAATTAAAGTGCTATTTTTTCTTTTGCTGGTAAATCTCTAATTTCCTTATTGTTTCTCTTGTTTATATCAATGCAAGTCTCTTTTCTTGTACAGTCTAAATTCACAGTCCATATGTTATCCAAATCTCTTGGTCTGGTGAAAGATTCATTCTGATTCCATAACTTGAGCTGAATAAGATCTGTTTTTTCTCTAAATAAGTGCCACTTCATTTAAAGACATAGTAAAAAACACCCTACCAAGGAGAAAAAAAAAAAGACTTTCCAAAGTTGAGAAAGGAATTAAGCATTTCAATTTATCAATTTATCATTCCTCCAAGAAGTTTGCTGCAGCATAGAAGGAGGATGAAGAGGTGGAAGCCAGTCAGAAGAAACCACAAAAGAGGCCTCACTTTTTACTGCCCATCAAAGTTTATACACTATGCTTTTAGGACATGTCCTGTTAGCCTGGTATTTTGAAAGACAATTGAAACATTCTTATCAGTGGGCCTGTTTGATACAGACATTATTTTAACTGAGAGTAGGCAGGATAGACAGCAGAGAAGCCTAATCATGTTCTGAGTGAGCAGTGGTTCAGCACAGCAACCATGGCCAGATATTCAGGGACAGGAGCACCACAGGAAAAATAAACTACTAATCTTTTCCTAATATGGAGCATGAAACCCTACACCCATATACCTTTTAACCCACACATGAGTAATAAATGCAAATGGCTATATTAAATAATCTCATTGCTTTATATCTATGGCCTATAGTCTCTATGTACTTTAGGAGACAGTCTGGTAACCAAAGAATGAATTTCTCATTACGATGTGCTGTTTTCTTGGGAAGCAAAGTCCAAAGGAAAGAAGTTACCTGAGATACCTCAGCATTAACAAACATGTTGGTGGTGGTTATAAGTATTTATTTATTTTCTACTCTCTCTTATTGAGTGAATGAAAACATCCCTAGATTATTAATGCTTTTGTTAACAATATGGAAGAAGAGGTTGGAATAACACAATAAAATGTAGCAGGAAACCACACACAGGTACAGACATACTATACATTCTATCAAATATCATTCTACAATACGTCTGCGCTATTCACACACCATTCTCCTTGCCTGAGATTCTCTGCATGCCATCTGCTTTCTTTGCTTAGTCTACTCTGGCACATCTGTTGTAATGCCACCTATTCATTACCTTCTCCTATGAGTCTTTCTCAAATTTCTAGACAGCTCCTGTTCTATAGTACCTCAATACCTTCTGTATAGCTATTTTAAGATACTTCAATAATACTTATTGATTCAGTCTACTTTGTTTTAGCATCTGTTGTCAATAATAAACATAGTTTGGATGCTTTGAGGGCAAAGTCTATGGTAAAAAAAATATGTGTATACATATATATATATACTGAGTTTTCTATGAACCAAGCTATGCTAAAAACTTTAGTTATTACCTAATTTAATCTTCACAACAAACCCATGTTTTGACTAATGGTATGATTTGCTCTTTACAGATAAGGAGAGAAGTTTATATAGTGAGAAACAGGGCTGCTCGGGATTATCTGATTGCAAACTTTGTACCCTTGACCTAGTCATGAGCTGGAAAATGTTTAACAACTGGTCTTGCCACTTCTGAGAAGCAGGAAATAAAGAAAAAGAAAAGGCAAATTCTCTTTCTCATTTTCACCATGCCCATACTTCCACTGTGATCAATTTCAAGCTACCAACAGGATGTAATTGAACATGAATTTTAGAAGAGATGCTCTAAATGAGCTATCATGAGCCAATACAAGCCATGTTCAGCAAATCATTACCTTCACCACTATGTTTTTTGCTTCTTATTCATGTTCGTAACTCTGCCTCTTCTGCAGGACTTGTACTAAGCCTGGAATCAGGTAGGTGCTCAAAAAATATATTTGAAGAAATGAATAAATTTATTTATGCTTGTACATTTTTTAAAATGTCATTAATATACAAACATCTTAGTAAAATAATTTCCTGCATTTTGACATTTTTAATCACTGAAAAGAGATTGCTGACAGTTAATCATTTGGTGGTATAAACAAATGGCATTTTAAAATAAGAGTAATATATATTCCAAGCAGTGATTATTCTTAAAATGTTCAAGACTTTTTCCTCCAGGTTTTTTGCACTCAGATAAAATTAAATGAGACTTTTTTCAATCTTTTTCTTTTTTTTATTTCAGAAAGTTATGAGAGTGCAAGCATTTTGGTTACATTTTATATCTGTGCCTCTCCCTAGCAAGGGTTAGAGGTATATGCCCTACCCCTCTACAATGCTCACCAGGTCCCTCAGTTGAGAGTCTACCCATCCAACCCCCTAATCCCTGGAGAGCACTACCACCACTTGAGCACCACAGTGTTAATCAGTCAGTACCACTTTGATGATGAGTACATGTGGAGCCCATTCTTCCAATCTTGTGTCGCTTCACTTCGGGTAATGGGCTCAAGCTCAATCCAGGAAAATATAAGGATCATTGTCGTTTCTTATAATTGAGTATATTCCATTGTAAACACATACCAAATTTTAATTATCCACTCATGAACTGACGGGCATTTGGGTTATTTCCATGTCCTTGCAATAGTGAATTGTGCTGCCATAAACATTCGGGTGCAGATGTCTTTATTATAGAATGTCTTATGCTCTTTTGGGTAGATGCCTAATAATGCTATTGCTGGATCGAATGGTATTTCTATCTTTAGCTCTTTGAGGTATCTCCAAATTCTTTTCCACAGAGGTTGCACTAATTTGCAGTTGCATCAGCAGTGTAAGAGTGTTCCTGTCTCTCCACATCCTCATCAGAATTTGTTGTTTTGGGATTTTTTGATAGAGGCTAATCTCACTGGGGTTAGGTGATATCTCATTGTGGTTTTGATTTGCATTTCTCTAATGATTAGAGATGCTGAACATTTTTTATATGTTTGCTGGCCATTATTCTGTCTTCTTTTGAAAAGTTTCTGTCCATTTCCATTGCCCATTTATTGATGGGGTTGTTTGCTTTTTTTCTTGTTGATTCTTTTAAGTTCTAGATAGATTCTTGTTATGAGTCCTTTATCGGATGTGTAGAGAGCAAATATTTTCTCGTATTGTGTAGGTTGTCTATTCGCTGTAATGATAGTTTCCTTGGCTGTGCAGAAGCTTTTGATCAGATCCCATTTGTTTATTTTTCTTGCTGCGGTGATTGCTTTGGGAGTCTTCTTCAAAAATTCTTTGCCTAGGCCAATGTCTGAAAGGGTCTTCCCAACATCTTCTTTTAGAATTCTTAAGGTTTCATGCCTTAGGTTTAAGTCTGTTATCCAACTTGAGTGGATTTTTGTGAAAGGTGAGAAGTAGGGATCCAGTTTCATTCTTCTGCATGTAGCTATCCAGTTTTCCCAGCACCAGTTATAGAAAAGAGATTCTTTTCTCCAGTGTAAATTTTTGTCTGCTTTATCAAAGATTAGATTACCATATGCAGATGATTTCATCTCTGGAATCTCAGTCTTGTTCCAAAGATCCATGTCTCTGTTCTTGTGCCAGTAACAAGATGTTTTAATTATTATTGCTTTGTAGTATAGCTTGAAGTCTGGAAGACTGATGCCTCCCAGTTTGTTCTTTTTGCTTAAGATTGCTTTGGCTATACGAGGTCTTTTCTGGTTCCAAACAAAGTGAAGAATTATTTTTTCTATATCTGTAAAGAATGATGATGGGGACTGCATTAATTCTGTAGATCACTTTAGGTAATACTGACATTTTAACAACATTGATTCTACCAATCCATGAACAAGGTAGATTTTTCCATCTATTTACATCTTCTATAATTTCTTTTTTTAGTGTTTCATAGTTCTCCTTGTATATGTCTTTCATATCTTTTGTTAAATATATTCCTAGATACTTATAAGTGAGACTTTTATAATTAATCAGATCAATAATTGTTGACTAATAATACTCACATTAGTTGAAACTTCTCTGCTCTCTCTCATCTTTCTTCATAGTTACAAAAATGTTGCCATTATATACAGATACAATAAATATACCAAGTCTCTGTATAAATTTTATCATCATAATTAAAATGCTTTCTGTAATATCTAAATTATTTAGGTAAATCTACATGCCTACAAAGAGTGGGTCATGTAGACCAAGCCTCCACTCTTAAGAACTAACAAACTTTTAACATCAATGTAATTTCTGCATTTATAAGCAAAAGTATCTGAAAATTAAAAAAAAAAAAACTGCTTAAATTTGTGATCTTTTCTAAAAAATATTTTTCCATTCAGGAATTTCAAAATTTACTTTATCCAACATAAACCAAAAAAAATAGTTTTTCATTTAAACTACAAATATCAACATATAGTTTCTACTTCTTTACTCTCCTACATAAAATTTATTCTGGCATATGTTTGTGAAAAAAAAATGTATATTTCCTTTTGTATTTCATTTGAAAAATTGGGTGATGAGCTTTGAGACATATAGGCATACCTCGGAGATTTGCAGATTCAACTGAAGACCACAGTGAAGCGAACATTGCAATTAAGTGAGTCTCACAAATTTTTTGGTTTCCTGTTGCCATTAAAAGTTATGGATATATCACATTGCAGTCTATTAAGTGTGCAATAGTATTACTTCTAAAAAATGTACATACCTCAGTTTAAAATACTTTAGCTAAAAATTGCTAATGATCATTTGAGCCTTCAAAGAGTTGTGATCTTTTTGCTAGTGGAAGGTCTGGTCTTGATGTTGATGGCTGCTGACTGATCAGGCTGGTGGTTGCTAAAAGTTGGGGTGGCTGTGGTAATTTCCAAAAACAAGACAATAATGAAGTTTGTTTCATCGATTAACTCATCCTTTTATGAAAGATTTCTCTGTAGCATGCAATGCTGTTTGATAGCATTTTGCCCACAGCAGAACTTATTTCAAAATTGTTGTCAATCCTTTCAAACCCTGGTGCTGCTTTCTTCATTCAGTTTACGTAATATTCTAAATCCTTTTTTGTCATTTCAACTTTGTTCACAGCATCTTCACCTGGAGGAGATGCCATCTCAACAATCCACTTTCTTTGCTCATGCATAAGAAACAACTCCTCACCTGTTGGAGTATAATCATGAGATTGCAGCAATTCAGTGACATTTTCAGGCTCCACTTGTAGTTCGCTTCCTCTTTCTACCACATCTGCAGTTACTTCTTCTACTGAAGTCTTGACCCTCTCAAAGTCATTCATGAGGGTTGGAATCAACTTCTTCCAAATTCCTATTAATGTTAGTATTTTGATCTCCTCTCATGAATCTCATATGTTCTCAAGGGCAACTAGATTGGTAAATAATTTCCAAAAGGTTTTCAATTGATTTTGCCGAGATCCATCAGAGGTATAACTATCTGTAGCAGCCAAAACCTTATGAAATGTATTTCTTAAAGAATAAGAATTGAAACTCAAAATTACTTCTTGATCCATGGCCTGTAGAATGAACGTTTTGTTAGCAGGCATTAAAATAGCATTAATCTCTATGTACATCTCCATGAGGTCTCTTCAGTGACTAGGAGCATTGTCAATGAGCAGTAATATTTTGAAAAGAATCTTCTTTTCTAAAAAGGAGGTCTCAAAAGTGGGGTTAAAATATTCAGTAAACCATGCTATAAACAGACGTGCTATCATCCAGGATTTGTTGTTCCCTTTATAGAGCAAAGGAAGAATAGATTTTGCATAATTCTTAAGAATATTAAGGTTTTTGGAATAGTCAATGAATATTGGCTTAATTTAATGTTACCAGCTGTATTAGCCCCTCACAAGAGAGTCGACCTGTCCTTTGAAGCTTTGAAGTCAGGCATTGACTTCTCCTCCTTAGCTATGAAAGTCTTAGATGGTATCTTCTTCCAATAAAGGCTGTTTCATCTATATTGAAAATCTGTTGTTTATTGTAGCCTCCTTCATCAATGACATTAGCCAGATCTTCTGGATAACTTGCTACAGCTTCTACATCAGCACTTGCTGCTATGCCTTGCATTTTTATGTTATAGAGATGACTTCTTTCCTTAAACCTCATGAACCAACCTCTGATAGCTTCCCACTTTTATCCTGCAGCTTCCTCACCTCTTCCAGACTTCATAGAATTGAAGAGAGTTAGAGCCTTGCTTGGTATTACGCTTTGGCCTAAGGCAATGTTGTCACTGCTTTGATATTCTATCTAGGCCACTAAAACCTTCTCCCCATCAGCAAAAACACTATTTCACTATCTTATCATTTGTGTGTTCATTGGAGTAGCACTTTTAATTTCTTTCAAGAATGTTTCCTTTGCATTCACAACTTGGCTAACTGTTTGGTACAAGAGGCCTAGATTTCAGCCTATCTTGGCTTCAACATGACTTCTTCACTAAACTTGATCATTTCCAGCTTTTTATTTAAAGTGAGAGATGTGAGACTTTTCCTCTCACTTGAACATTTGGAAGCCACTGTCGGATTAATTAGCCTAATTTCAATGTTATCGGGTCTCAGGGAATAAGAAAGCCCAAGAAGAGAGAGAAAGATGAGGGAATGGCTGTCTATGGAACAGTCAGAAAACACACAAAAGTTATTAAGTTCACTGTTTTAAATGGGCATAGTTCATGGTATCTCAAAGCAATTATACTAGGAAGATTAAAGAACATTGATCACAGATCACCATAACAGATATAGTGATAATGAAAAAGTTTGAAATATTGTGAAAATTACCAACATGTGATACAAGGACACACAGTGAGCACATGCTATTGGAAAAGTAGCACCAATAGACTTGCTTGATGCAGGGTTGCCACAAACCTTCAATCTGTAAAAAATGCAATATCTGCCAAGTACAATAAAGCAAAGTACAATAAAACAAACTATGTTTGTATTTTAAATGAAAAATGTTCAAGAAAACACTCTAAATTTGGAAGAATTCTGTGTCAAGACATCTCTTTTCTAAAGTTAAAATTATCATAATTTTTATGCTTTGCCTCTAATTAATTATTTTCTATTTATGTTAATTCTTTAGTTTAAAACTTCTGTTTGATTCTTTGAAGATACTCTGCAATACTTGTTAGTGCTTGCCTCTAGAGTATTAATAAGTAGTAAAAGCAAACCCAAGACAGTGTTTTAGTTTTAATACAAAGGAATCCCATAGTAACATAAGAAAATTAATTGCTTTTATCTGAATTCTATGTCTTTAACCGGACTGCAGTATTAAGTGAAATCACAATTTATGGTGTGACTAGGACATTGACATAAGGAAACAACCACAGGAGAATGATGGACAAGATGACCCAGTAACTCTCTTCCTTGACTAAGCTGTAGGATTTCATGGAATGACACTATAATTACATAGGAAGTAATTGTCATCTATTTGCCAAGAAATTACATGGTTGACAGTACTCTCTGAAAATTGTTCTGCATTTCTAGTGCCAATAGCTATGTTAGCAGAAAATGAAATTAGAAACAACCACAGGAGGTGTTTTCTACTCATTTAGAAAACTATTTCATTTAAGAAGTAAAATTTAATTTACAAGTAAATATTATAAAACTAAAAATAAAATGGAATGACTTAGAAATGTTCCTAAGAGTTATTGTTATTTGGTATAATGTTGGCTTTATGGAAAAAACAAAGTCATTTACTACATCTCAAGCTAATTATATATCCTATTTTGCGAGTGCCAGTACTATAAAGTCATCGTTCCTAGGTTATTCCTTACAAACAAATGAATGTCAGATTTCAACAGACCAAAATAGGAATAACTATTTTTAAGCTTTCAACTTTTTTCCAAAATAACATAAAAGCTATCTCTTATGATTGCAAGAGCTAATATTGCAAGATAAGAATAGTTTTCAATACAAAACTATGTTCAAATTAGCAAATGAGTAGTTTTATGTTCTCATACTTTGTGACATAAATATGAAACTCTTAAAACCAAAATCACCTATTCAAACCAAGGAAATTTACAAATGATCATTATGCTAAAAAACTGTTAAAATTCTTAGTTGGCAAGAAACTTAAGTTATTAATCACACAAACTTTGTGTAAAGAAATAGTTCTAGAACTGATTTCTTACTAAATATATCTGGTTTCTTAATAATGTGTAGTCATACTCTGTAAGTCTTTTCTATATGCCAAAATTAAAAACCAAAAAAAAATTTATTTAAACATACTTTCAAGAATTTATTTCCAGGTTATATAATAAATTATCTTCTCTAGTCAGTGTATTTAATACAAAAGTTTGCCATATTACCTACACCTATACATATTTTATTTGCTAGTTAAGCAAAAATGTAACATTGTGGCAACCAGGGAAGACGTTTAGTGTCAAAGGAATCAAGTTCTCATTTTTTACTTTACATTTTACTAAGGAAGCTATTTTTATTGGAAAAAAGTAAGATTAAAATACTCTGTACTATGGGAAGAAAAAATAGTATACACAGTAGTATTTATAGTAGGTAATATTTGTTGAATAAAACAGATATAAAGAAGATAATACATAAAGAATATACTTCCACATACATAAAATACCTGAAAGGTTACATAAAAAATGAGTAATGCTGATTACATCTAGGAAGAATTACTTGGTAGTTGGGAAATTAGGGTGACGGGGAGGCTTAAATTCCATAAAGCATCTTTTTGTAACATTTAAATTTTATCCTGTGTCCATGATAAGTTATTTGTTCAAAAATACACTTAAAATAGCAAAAAAATAAATATGCCATTCTCTTTGATGATAGGACTGCAAAACTGAAATCAAAAGTTCAAAGTAGAAGACTGTAGGACTATAAAATGGAAGAAAATCATTCCTTGGATTAAAAGGAAAGATGATACATCTCATTTACACAAGCAGTTTGAAATGAGGGCTGATATGGTTTGGATATTTGGCTCATTCAAAGCTCATGTGGAAATTCGATCCTCAGTGTTGGAAGTAAGACCTAGTGCAAGGTGTTTGGGTCAGGGAGGCAGATCTATCGTGAATGGCTTGATGCCCTCCCGTTGGTAATGAGTGAGTTCTCCCTATTAGTTCACACGAGAGTTGGTTGTTTAAAAGACTCTGGTATCACCTCCTCTCTTTCTTGCTCCTTCTCTCACCATGTGACACACCTGCTCCCTCTTCCCCTTCCACCTTGGTTGGAAGCTCTCTGAAGCCCTCATGAGAACCAGATGCTGCTGCAATGCTTCTTGTACAGCCTACAGAACTGTGAGCCAAACAAATCTCTCTTTTCTTTATAAATTACCCAGTCTTAGGTATCCCTTTATAGCAGCAACACAAACAGACTAACGCAGGAGCCTTAAAAAAAAGAATGTGTCATATAAGTCCAAATCCACATGGAACAAGGATGAACATGGACATAAATAAAGAAGTAGTACATATATAACTCAAGAAAAGGGAACAACAAGACCAACCCTCCTGTACGTGTGCATACACACACACACACACACACACACACACACACACACATGCGTGCCTTCTATTCTATGACCTTGTGGGACATGAGCTGGCTCATAATGATCTTATCAGCTGATTTCTCACAGAAAGGAGCTGCCAATAGCCAATTTTTGCTACATGACAACAATTCCTTGAAATAAGCCTGATTGAAACTTAAGCAATCTGATTCTTTTGCCAGGAAATGTCAGATTCCAAAAGACTAGCTATACTTTTGCTCTTGGTTTCCGTGAAATGATCCTGCATGAAGTGTATGATTTACTCTAGGCTTTCTTCAACTGGGATTCCATGAGATAAATAAGCCCAATGGATGTACTAAGGCCTCCATTTTATGTATAAATTAACTTTTTCTCCTATGCATCTAAAATGATAGTCAATATGTATTATTTTGGGGAAAATTAGGAAAAGAGTCATGAAGATCATTTTCTGTTTCCTGTGATTCACAGAAGAATTCCATTGAGACTATGTTAAACAAAAGAAGCACAATTTTAATGCCAGAGAGTAAACTCAAGATAACTCAATTCTCTATATTAAATTTTTAAATATTTTGCAAGGGGATGTGCAGGCCACAAATCATGCCATCTTCTATCAATGTTTTGTTTCACATCACAGTTGTTTCATACTTCTTTTATCTCAAAACTATTCTGAAAAATTTTCTTTCCTTTCCACACAATTCCATCCTCTCTCCCATGTCAGAAGTAGCTAGTGGGATAATGCTTCTACCACAGAGGTGCACTGTAAGATTGCCAAAGAATCAGACAATGTGAGTCTCCAGGTGTACAGAATCCCTCGCAATTGTGGTAATTATATTAGGAGCCTCTGTGGGCAGATCTGGGGTGATAGTATAGTGTGGGTTCTAGCTACGGCATGCTTGTGGGTCACCCTTTGCCCCACAGGAAGGCTACACTCTCAGCTCAGGCTGGGATCCTGAGTGGGGAACCTCCCAGGCCACAGCACAGTCAACAGGAAGCTCAGTTGGCTCAACCGCATGCCTGCTGGCAGATGCCAGGGGGAGATTACAGAGCAGAGTAGTAGGGAGAGTGAGGTCCACTCCAGACTGGCAAATTGTGAATCTCAGTTGGCCCTGCCTCCACAAGCAGACTTTCTGGATAGAACCACTTCAGCCCTTTCCTGGTGGCTTTATCCAGAAGCTAGGAGCAGGCCTTTGACCCCTGCCAAAACAACTACCTTGCCAGCTTTTGTGGAGCCTGAGGGCACACTCACCCAACCCAGCTTTGCCCAGCCAACTCCCCCACACTCCTCTGCTGTGGCTATGAATAAGAAATCATCTGAAGTTCCAGGGCCTCACCCACCACCTGGGGCATTCAAGTGATTCTCCACAGGGACTAGAGCTGGTCACAGAATCCAAAAACAACATTGCAACTTGTTCCTTCTGGCAAGCACCACCTACTGTCAGGGAAGTCAATTTGCATGCCCTTTACAGCATTTACTGACTCAATTTTATAGGGTGTGTTGGGTCCAAGAAGTGGCCACTTGAGGGAGCACCTACACCTCCCCACAGAAAAACTGCACTATTGGATAAGTGTGGAAAGAATCCAGCCCAGAGCCTTAGCATACAAGTGTTTAGGCCCCTCCCCCCATGAATAGCTCTCCCAGTGTGGAGAGCTTATCCTGACCCTACCACCCATGCCTCCCCCTAGTGGCTGGAAAAGCAACTTCTGAGTCCTGCAGAGGCTTTGCAAACACTTTCAGACTCTCACAACCTAGCCACAAGATGCCTTGCTCCTGCCCCCAATTTAGTGGTTGTGGTCACCAAGAAAGCCCCCGGAAGCTATAGGGTCCCTCCTAAAGCTAGGGGCACTCAAGTAATCCACCTGGAGGACCAGAGTCTACCATGGGCACAAAAGAACATCTTGACAGCTGGCTCTATCACACAAACATCAACCAATGACAGAGAGAACAACAATATAGCTCATGATCACATCTTCCAACTCAAGCAAACAAGGTGTGGCTGATTCACACTCACAAGCAGCGCCCACCATCACCAAGAGTAAGCTGGGGGACTTAACTCACTACAAACTCCTGGGAACAGAGGAAGATGGCAGGACAGAGGCAAACCAAGAAGATATTGAAACTTTCTTGGACACCACATAGGCAACTCAGGACCAGCACTCCTCTCCCTGGCATGGTTGGGGCTCAATCTTCAGGGACCCAGAGACAGGCCCATAAGCCAGACCTAACACCCTAAGCTCTTGATTGAGAGACCAGATGAGAAGAAATCAGCAAAAGAATTCTGGAAACATGAAAATGTGGAACAAATGGACATCCCCAAAAGAAAATAATAACTCCTGACCAATAGAGAAGATTGAATAAAACAAAGATTGAAATGACATAAAGAATTTCAAATATGGATTGTCAGGAAGCTCAACGAAATACAAGGTAAAATAGAAACCCAACAGAAAGAAACCACACAAACAGGATATGCAGGATATGAATGAAAAATTCACTAAAGAAATCAAATTATTAAAGAAAAATTAAACAGGACTTCTGGAAATGAAAAATTTATTCAAGGAAATACAAAACACAATGGAAGCCTTAAGAATAGACTAGATTGGGCAGAAGAAAGAATCTCAGAGCATCAAGATAACACCTTTGAATTAAACAAGTCAGTCAAAGAGATAGAACAGAGAAATAAGAGGGACAGACAAAGACTACAAGAAATATGCAATTATGTAAAGAAGCCTAACAAGCATCTTAGGCATCCCTGAGGGCAAAGAAGAATATACACAAGAATTAGAAAACCCATTTGAGGGAATAATTGAGGAAAATTTCCCCAGCCTTCCTAGAAATCTAGATATACAGATACAAGAAGCCCAAAGGACTCCTGGGAGATTCATCACAAAGAAGCAAACACCATGACACATAGCCATCATATTGACCAAAGTAAACCCATAGGAGGCACTCTTATGAACCATAAAGCAAAAGCAACAGATAACTTACAAAGGAAAACCCATCAGACAAACTGCAGACCTCTCAACTGAGACCTTACAAGCCAGAAGGAGCTGGGCCCCATTCTCAGTCTTCCCAAACAGAATAAGGCCTAGAACTTTGTATCCTGCAAACCTAAGTTTCGTGTATGAGGGAGAAATAAAGACTTTTTCAGAAAAGCAAACACTGAGGAAATTTGTCAAAACCAGACCTGCCCTGCAGGAAGTACTCAGAACTGCATTATAAACAGATCAGCACAATAGACACCCACCAGTGTAAAATCACCCAAAAGCTAAAGGTCAAAGCCCGGATATCACAATGGTTCAAAATGTAAAACAAAGCAATAAAGTTCTACTCAACAGGATGAACAGAAATCTACCCCACTTATCAATTCTTTTAATAAATGTGAATAGTTTGAACTGCCCACTCAAGAGACACAGGCTCACTGAATGAATAAAAAAATACAAGCCAAGTATCTGCTGTCTCCAGAAAACATATCTAACTCACAAGAATTCCTTCAGACTCAAGGTAAAGGGATAGAAAACAATATTCCATGCAAATGGAAACAAAAAGAAAGCTGATGTAGCCATTCTCCTATCAGATAACATAGACTTCAAATCAACAAAAGTAAAGAAAGACAGAGATGGTCATTATGTAATGGTGAAGGGAACAATTCAAAAAGAAGACTTAATAATGCTAAGTATGTATGCACCTAACACAGGTGCACCCAGATTCATAAAGCAAACCTTACTTGATCTAAAAAAAAAAAAGATAAGCAGTAGCATTGTAACAGTCAGAGATTTTAACATCCCACTGACGAATTGGGATAGATCTTCCAAGCAGAAAATAAACAAAGAAAAAAATGGATTTAAGTGGAACTCTAAAAGAAATGGGCCTAACAGACATTTACAGAACATTCTACCCCAAATATAATGAATATACATTCTTCTCATCAGCTAATGGGACATTCTCTAAGATTGATCATATCCTAGACAACAAAACATGTCTCAACAAATTTTTAAAAAATAGAAATTATAACATGTATCTCCACAGACCACAGTGGAATAAAATTAGAAGTCAATTCCAACAGAAACACTCAACCCTACACAAAGTCATGGAAATTAAACAACCTAATGCTGAACAATTATTGGGTCAAGTGCAAATTAAGAAGGAAATCAAAACATTCTTTGAAGTAAATGACAAAGTGGACACAAGTAACCTAAATTTGTGGGATTCAGCAAAAGTACTCCTAAGAGGAAATTTCATAGCCTTAAGTGCCTACATCCAAAACACAGAAAGACCACAAATAAAGAATTTAAGGAATCATCTCAAGGAATTTAAAAAGGAAGAGCAAACCAATTCCAAATTAACAGAAGGAAAAAATAACTAAGGTGAGACCAGAACTAAACAAAATCATTCCAAAATAATTACATAGATGATTAATGAAACAAAAAGTTGGTTCTTTGAAAAGATAAACAAAATTAGCAGGCCTCTGACTTGATTAACTAGAAACAGAAAAGATAGGACCCTAATAAGCTAATCAGAAATGAGAAAGTAGATATTACAACTAATACCAAGAAAACACAAAATATCATTTCTGAAAACTATAAAAATCTCTATGCACATAACAATGAAAACATTGAGGAAGGAAATGGACAAATTCTTGAAAACACACAACCTTCCTAGGCTTAATCAGGAAGAAATAGAATTCCTGAGCAGACCAATATCAAGTAACAAAATTGAGGCAGTAATAAAAAACCTACCTAAAAAAGAAAGGTCCAGCCCAGATAGCTTAACACCCAAATTATATCAGACCTACAAAGAACCAGTGCCTATCCTCCAGAAATTATTCCACAGCATCAAGAGGGAAGGAATCCTCTCCAACACTTTGATGAAACCAACATCAGCTTGATATCAAAGCCAAAAAAAGGACTCAACAAAAAAAGAAAACTACAGACCAATATTCTTTATGAAAACAGATGCAAAAAGTCTCAATAAAATCCTAGCAAATAGAATTCAGCTGGGCCGGGCATGGTGGCTCACACCTGTAATGCTAACACTCTGGGAGACCTACACAGGAGGATTGCTTGAGGTCAGGAGTTTGATACCAGCCCGACCCCATCTCTATTTAAAGAGTAAGACCCCATCTCTATTTAAAAAAAAATAGAAAAAATTAGCTGGACAACTAAAAATAGAAAAAATTAGATGGGCATGGTGGCACACACCTGTAGTCACAGCTACTCAGGAAGCTAAGGCAGGAGGATCACTTGAGCCCAGGAGTTTGATTTCTGTGAGCTAGGCTGATGCCATGGCATATAGCCCAGGTGACAGAGTCAGACTCTGTCTCAAAAAAAAAAAAAAAAGAGAATTCAGGTAAACATCAAAAAATAATCCACCACAATCACGTGAGCTTCATCCCAGAGATGCAAGGATGGTTCAACATACCCAAATGTCTGTACTACCCAAAGTGATTTACAGATTCAATGCAATCCCCATCAAAATATCAACACTATATTTCACAGACCTAGAAAAAATAATTCTACACTTCATATGGAACCAGAAAAGACCCCATAGCCAAAGCAACCATAAGCAAAAAGAACAAATCAGAAGGCATCAATTTATCAGAATTTAAGCTATACTACAAGTAACCAAAAGCTATAGTAACCAAAATAGCATATTATTGGCATAAGAACAGAGACATAGACCAATGGATCATAACAGAGACCCCAGAAATAAAACCATCTTTATATCGTCATTGGATCTTTGACAAAGCAGACAAAAACATACACAGGGGAAAGAATCCCTATTCAATAAATGGTGCTAGGGAAATTGGATAGCAATTTTGTAAAAGACTGAAACAGAATCCACACCTCTTACCATACGCAGAAACTAATTAATGATGGATAACAGACTTAAACCTAAGGCATGAAACTAAGAATTCTAGAAGAAAATGTTGAAGAAACTCTTATAGACATCGGCCTAGGCAAAAAATTTATGAAAAGACCCCAGAAGCAATCACAGCAACAACGAAAAATAAATAAATGGGACCTGATCAAGTTACAAAGCTTCTGCACAGTCAAGGAACCTATCATTAGAGTGAATAGACCACCTACAGAATGGGAGAAAATATTTGCATGCTATACATTTGACAAAGAGCTAATAACCAGAATCTACAAAAAACTCAAGCAAATCAGTAAGAAAAATTAAACCGCCATATTAAAAAGTAGGCAAAAGACATGAGAAGAAGCCTTCAAAAGAAGATAGACTAATAGCCAATAAGCATATGAAAAAAATGCTCAACCTTTCTAATTACCAGGGAAATACAAATCAAAGCCACAATGAGATATCACCTAATTCCCGTCAGAATGACTTTTATCAAGACAGTCACAAAACAACAGATGCTGGCATGGATGCAGAGAGAAAGGAACACTTATGCACCATTGGTGGGATTGCAAACTAGTACAAACTCTATGGAAAGTAGTATGAACCTCAAAGAACTAAAAGTAGATCTAAAATTTAATCCAGAAATCCCACTATTGGGTATTTACCCAAAGGAAAAAAAATCATTTTATCAAAAAGACACTTGCACTTGAATGTTTATTTCAGCACAATCAAAATTGCAAAGATGTGGAATCAACCCAAGTACCCATCAATACATGAGTGGATTAATGAAATGTGGTATGTGTATACCATGGAGTACTATTCAGCCATAAAAAAACGAATTAATACCTTTTGTAACAATCTGAATTGGACTGGAGACCATTCTCCTAAATGAATTATCACAAGATTGGCAAAAAAAAACTACATGTACTCACTATGAAATTGGAACTAATCGAACAGCACTCCGGTACACAACAGGAAGTAAAATGCAACAGAAATCAAACAGGTGGGATGGGAGAGGCGGGGGACAGGCAAAATCATACCTAGTGGGTATAATGCACATTATCTGGAAGATGGACATACTTATAACTTTGTCTAAAGCAGTACAAAAGGCAATCCATGTAACCAAAACATTTGTAACCCCCTAATATTCTGAAATATAAATAAATAAATATTGCACAAGGAGAATCAATGAGAAGGGAAAAAAATCAAAAATCAAAAAAACTAAAGAAAGTAAAGATTAAAAAATATTTTTAAAAATTTAAATAAATAAACTAAAAAATTATAATTAAAATCAAAAAATCAGAAAAAAACAGTTCTGTAATCATTAGGTCATGATTTTTAGTGTTTGTTTTTATTTAATTTCTCTTTGAATCTTATAAAATAAAACAATAACACTTATAAGAAAACATGTGCAGAATTGTATAAAACACATCAATTTTTCTGGACACTTTTAACTTTTGACCTTATAGCAGGGATTTCTAGCAAGAACTTAATTACCCCAAAATGAATCATTTTTTTTGTCTCTCCAAATGGAATGCTTGCATGTATCTCATCTATTTATATTAGTTGTCTCTTCTGTTTGTACACCCATTAAATTTTACCTGTACTCTTTGAAAGCAAGGAGTATGTCAAACTATACTCTTTAAAAGCCCTTCATGCCCTTTAGCCACTGGGATCTTCAGATTGTTAAAATTCTGTCCAGTGTGGTAATGAATGTAGACTGCATTAAAACGATCTTCCCTGGTTCTTTCATATATAGGAAATGGCAGGCAGAAAAGGCAAAAGTTTGAAAAGCTTCTTATATGCTTCTTACAGCTTTTTACCCAACTGATGACTTTTTGCCAAGAATATATCTTTGGTATTCTAAACCTTTCACATTATAAAATTCGAAAATCTTATTTCAAGGAAAATTATGATACTAAAAGTCAAATCGATTTCTTAATATGAAAAATCTTCAACAAACACTCTTGAAGACTATAACTAAGCTAGAAGACTTGTTTCTATATATTAAGATATAACAAAATTATGCTTTATCCTTATAATGACAGAGGAAGCATAGGTTAAGGACTGGTGAACAGCCAGAAGATGAGAAAGCCAAGAAGGAAGGGAGAATAACATATACCTACTCAAAATTGTTAATAAATTTAAATGAGAAAGTTTAAAAAGTACAGATTGGAAGGATATTTTTAACAGTAATAACAATCAATCTTTAAAATGACCAATGTTCATGATCACGTTAGACTTTTCTTATAGCAAAAAGACAGATTTATTATAATAGTAGAGATATTTCCTTCTACCTTAAGAAAAAATAAAATTACACACTAATGACATATAGTATAATATTTAGGCCTTGGGCATATCTGTCAAAAAAATTTTCCCCCTGTGATTTCAAATGATAAATATTCACAAAGCCTAATCTTACTTGGTATTAGATATACGGAGTGCCCCAAGATATGAACATTATAATATTGGAGTCTCTTTCTATTTTTCTTCTTTCACTTTAGCATAAAAAACTCAGATTGAGTGAATTTAAACACAGTTTATTGATTTTAGGAAAACGAAAACTGTTTGAATCTATTCCATGCTCCAGCTTTTGGAAAACCCTTTATGAAGCATTCCAAATTATCTCTAATGAAAGGCACGTAACAATGTTTACATCTCCTCTGGACTTTCTTTTTTATTTTAGTCTTAAGTGTGTTCTATTGTGTCTTTTGACCTCAGTAGTTACAAAAAAGACCAAAGAATGATCCAGAATTTGATATTTCTCCTCTTTCTTAACCTGTATACTTTTCCAAATAGCTGATGTTATGAACCTCAGTCACATTATGCATCCCAAGCGATGCAAAGCTGGACCCTAAACAGGTGGACACATCTGTTCCAGTCCATCAGACTTGACTTACACTGACTGTGTTCTGTAGTCATTATCATTTTTATCCCAAATTACAGTGTCAATCTGTTTAGAATTAATATGTATTACTCTACCACTTGTTACAAAATTTTCAGTTTATTTATTGGACCTAATCCTACTCTAATCACTTAGGCACAATTCCCATTGAAAACCTGAAAGAGAGAATATGTATCCAGAGGTTATGATTTAATCACATGTCAAAAGATTTTTGCATAAGTGGATATTATTGCTATTCCCAATGATTATTCTTTCTGTGCCCATAGTGAAAAAACTATTTAAAATTTTAGTGTACTGGTATATATCATTTTTAACCACTTTTTCCAACATGTTATATCACAGTGTGGTTTTCCCATTATGAAGAGAGAGTTGACAAGTTATTTACTTCACTTAGAATGAAGTTTATACTTTTAATACTTGGACAGTTATAGATTTCATTCCCTCTTCCTTTTTGTGTTGGGTAGCTTTTAAAGACTATGAGTTGAAATGACAACTCTGTTTCATTTTAACATGATGAATAACTTCACTGTGATTTTACTCCTCTTTCCTCTTCTATTTTCCCTGAAGCTCACAACATGGATTTTATTGAGGAGAAAAGTTATTAATTCATAATTGTTAGGCAAAGGTTAATCTGGCTAGCATCCTCCAAACAACTTTCCCACCAGCTAGTTATTTTCATCTATTTTTTTCTCCTCGTTGATGCGGAAAAAGGTGAGACTTAGAAACTGATAAAAATGAAAAGCAAAATATTTCAAAAACAAACTGGTCCAGAGATCTGATGGAAGAAAGGAACACTAAGTGATATAGCCAATGAATGTACATGTTAAGTTTTCAAAACCGTGGAAAATAAAAAGGACAAACAATAGTAAAAATTATTGATTATAATAACACAACCACTAACGCATTTTCCTTTCACTCCAAGGTTAATTTAGAAGGGAGAAGCAGTTGCATTACCATGTTTCCAATCAGCAACTGCACTTGCCTACTATAGCATATGAAATGGTAATAGTGCCTATGGCAGTACAAATCCTATTAACTTGATGCATCATATATGAAGAAGATATGACCCAAGATAAAACAAGATCAGTGAAGAATGACCAGAATTCAGCTTTAAGAAAAAGACCCCTCATCTCTGTACCTCCTTTAAGTTCCCCTTGGTTGTAACAGGCAACACAAAGGCAATGTCATCCCCAGGTGTTACCGATTGAATGCCAGGTGCTGCCCAGTAACTCACTTCAAAGTCTATCATAGTAAGTATGCAAGGCCTGACTAAATTATTTGAACAAACTGATTTACAATTATTAGACATGTTATGAGAAAAATGTGAACAGCTTGACCAGAAAAATTCCAATATATTTTCTCCCTCAGGCAAGACTAAAACTTAAAAATAAAACTCTAGAGACTTTGACATTCTTCTCATCACATAACACGTACTGGTAGAGAATAAAAAGGAAGAAAAAAGGACATGAATATTTGAAAAGGCCTTTTGAATCTTGCAGGCATAAAGTAGAAGTATATATCATTCTTTTAGACCCAGAGTCCATGCAGATACACATTGAAAGACATGCTTTTGTACCATCATTCTCGGCTGATATGTCAAAGGAAAAGGATTCATTCTCACCATTTCAGAGTGTCTGTCATTAGGTATATTAATATGGATGAACCACCACAAAAATCAAAAAGCAGTAACAGAGGAGAGCTTAAAGGAATAAAGGCCTTAAACTATATTTAAATTGCGCTTTAATTTGAGGACTAAACTTTTGGGTTTCTATAGCTACCTTTCCTTCTCTGCTCACCCTAGGAAGAAAAACAAAATTACTAATTAGATTTTCTCTTAAAGTCCGTTTGTCAGCATTTCACTAAGCATTCCTTAAGCTCTCCTATAAATGATGGAATGAACTGATACTGACAAGAGTTGAGCAAGATTTCTTTTTTCTGTCATAATATCCATTATTTTGAGTATTACATTTGAAAGCAGAACACAGAAGTATTTGCTTTTCTAATTTATTCTATAACCAAAAATAATCTTAATGCACAATAATTTAAGTAGCAACCCAAATACACTTTGTTAACAAAAGTTCTTACCAAAAAACCCAATAATGGGCACAAACATTTCTATATCATTGAATATTCAAAAATTAGTTTCAGTTCATTCATAACTCGTTCCTACATATTACCTTACAACACATAGTTCAATATTGAGGTCACAATGTTACTGGATTACTCCATGTACCATGTATCACTTTGGAGAAAAATTTTAGTCAGTAATACACTAGCATTTTATTTAATATGTAGGCAGGGGGCAAAATAAGAGAATAATGTAATGTCACTGACAAGGCAATAGCACATAACTTGAGATTTTTATCCAAAATTTTGTATGTGTCAACCAAGGTATTATCTGTTATTGTTGGAATTTGTAAATCCAAATTGTTTTATCAAACTAATATAGAAGAACTTACGATTTGCTGACCTCAAATTTACTAATAAGAAAGAAGAAAAAAGAAAAGAGAACTTTATGCTTATTTACTGTTTACTAATTATTGAATCTATCAAATAGTGGTCAATTTTTATATTTGATAATTAACATAATGTCTCAGTTTTTTTCATTAATATCCCAATAACATATCCAGGATACCGTATCGTATTTACCATCATGTCATTATGCCTCCTCCAATCTATAACAATTTCTCAGTCTTTCCTTATCTTTCACAACCTTGATACTTTTGAAGAATTCTGGCCAGAAATTTTGTGGAATGTCCTTCAGTTTGAGTTTGTCTGTTTTCTCATCATTAGACTGGGGTTATTGGTGTTTGGAAAGGATACCATACAGGTGAGATATCCTTCTCCTCACATCATATAAAGGGACAGATGATATCAACATACTTTATCACTGGTAATGTCAACCTTGATTGCTTGGTTCAGATGATGTCTGCCAGGTTTCTATGCTGTAAAGTCATTGTTTTTCCTTTTCCATACTCTATGCTTTATAAGTAATTTCTCGAGTCTAGCCTACAGTCAAACAGAGAGGAATCAAGCTCTACGTTTTGAATCTGAGTATCTACATATGTTATTTGAACTATTCCTGTAAGGAAGATGGGTTCCTTCCCCCCTCATTTATTTATTTGTTCATTCACTTAGGTATTTAGTATTTATATAAGTAGGAACTCAATAGTATTTATCATATTCTTTGGGTTATAATCCAATATAATCATTATTTACTTTGTTGCCAAAATTATTACATCTTTGGCCATTGAGGGAGCCTTTCAAATTTGCTTCTGTCCATTAAGATATTAGTAAAGTATGTTCATATCATCCACGATATTTCTTAAAACTTCCATGGCCTTTAATTATAATAGTCCCCGTTTTCTCTGAATGCCTCACAATACCTCTCATACAAATCATTGCCTGTAGTATAACTTTCCTGAGGTGTCAGTGGTAAAGTAAATCACTGCAGAGCACAGAAGATAACTTGAGATGGATTATTATACACTTGTGGTCTCAAAATAAAAATCTCAGCCACAGCAAGTGTGGTCATTTTCTCACAAGTCCATTTCTCTCTTACGGTTCTGCAGTCTACTGTGGCCTCTTGATAACTCACAAGTTTCTCACATTTGTGCTCTTCTTGTGAACCTTGTAATCCCCAAATATCCGATTTTTTTTAGGCACTCAAGTAGCTTTCTCATTGTTTGCAGTGAACTTACAGACAATTCTATAGAGCTTTATATTTTGCAACAAACACAAACTATCAAGATATTTTGCTACAGAAAACAATTTTCTTTCTTGGGGGTGGAAGATATTGTGGTTAGTTGCAGTTCAAATTTTTTTCTATTATTTAATTGTGAAATAGTCAATGAAAAAAGTTTAAGGAATCTCCAGCAAGAACATATAGGCCTAGTGCTACTTAAAATGATTTTTTGAAAGAAAAGATAACTATCCCTTTTCTTTTAGTGCAGTGCTTTTTTTTTTGAAAGGTACATATGTACCTTTTGTCAAAATATTAAAAGAGATCATGATTATTGTAATAGTTTGGTGGAGTTGTGGCTGTAAGAGATCATGATTATTGTAATAGTTTGGTGGAGTTGTGGCTAATTTTTTTTTCTTATTTTCTCAAATTTTTCATCATACTGTAGTTTAATAATGCAACAGTGGAAAAACCACAGATTTTGTAGATCAAAGAGAAATGTGCTTAAACTCAACTCTCAGCATTATTCGCTGGATAATATTTGGCAAGTTATTTAGCCTCTTAGAGACTCAGTTTTCTCATCTATAAAACGAGAGTTAGGAAAACTTACTTCATAGGATTGTTGTGAAGACCAATGAAATTTCCTTTTTGACTAGAGGAAAAATTTAACTTCAGGAAAATGCAAATGAGAAAAATCATGTCAATGTATCTTTAACATTACCTCACTTGCAAATAATTATATATTACATCTAAATTTTCTAGGCTCAAATTCAAGACCATCTTGGCCAACAGTGCCACTAAACACTGATTAGGTTTCCCTGTTTTGACAGTTCTAGGTTTGCATCTGCTCTAACTTTTGCATTTCAGCGAATTATCTTGCTTTGTTTCTCAGCACTAAAGGTGGGAACTACATAG
>CAUYRT010017067.1:0-49180 GCA_963574885.1 Lepilemur ruficaudatus
ATTTTTTCTATATATATTTAGTTGGCCAATTAATTTATTTCTATTATTAGTAGAGATGGGGTCTCGCTCTTGCTCAGGCTGGTTTTGAACTCATGACCTTGAGCAATCCGCCTGCCTCGGCCTCCCAGAGTGCTAGGATTACAGGCGTGAGCCACTGCGCCCAGCCTAGGACATTTTTAAATTCTGAGACAGGGTCTCACTCTTTTGCTAGGACTAGAGTGCAGTGGTGTCATCATAGCTCACTACAACCTTAAACTCCTGAGTTCAAGCAATCCTCCTGCCTCAGCCTCCCGAGTACCAGGACTAAAGGCATGTTCTACTACACCTGGCTAATTTTTTTTTTTAAGAGACACGGTCTCACTGTGTTTCCCAGATTGGTCTCAAACTCCTGGCCTCAAGTGATCCTCCTGCCTCTGCCTCCTAAAGTGCTGGGATTACAGGTGTGAGCCACCACACCCATTGGGGACATTTAAAAAAATATATGAAATGCATCAGAGTTCATACTGATGTCTCCTACTCAAATTTAGAATTACAGGGTTTTAACTTAACCTCAGTCATTTTACATATTTCTCCTCTATCAATTTTTTTTTTTTAAGACACAGTCTCACTCTGCCCAGACTAGAGTACCATGGCATTAGCCTAGCTCATAGCAACCTCAAACTCCTGGGCTCAAGTGATCCTCCTGCCTCAGCATCCCAAGTAGCTGGGACTACAGGCATGTGGCACCATGCCCGGCTAATTTTTTCTCTATATGTTTAGTTGGCCAATTAATTTCTTTCTGTTTTTAGTAGAGACGGGGTCTTGCTCTTGCTCAGGCTGGTTTCAAACTCCTGACCTTGAGCGATCCTCCCGCCCCAGCCTCCCAGAGTGCTAGGATTACAGGCGTGAGCCACCTTGCCTGGCCTCCCTGTCAAAAATCTTGACTCTCTGTTGCAGGAATAGAAAAATCCATCCTTAAGTTAAGTTCATATGGAATCTTGAGGGACTCCAAGTAGCCAAAATAATCTTAAAAAAGAGCAAAGTTGGAGGACTAACACTTCCTAATTTCAAAGCTCAATTCAAAGAAAGCTACAGTAATCAAAACAATGTGGTACTGGCATAAAGACAGACACATGAACAATGACATAGAATAGAGAGCCCAGAAAAACAAGACCCTCCCATATATGATTGAATGATTTTCAACAAGGGTGCCAAGACCATTCAGTGGAGGAAAGGACAGCCTTTTAAACAAACGGTGCTGGGAAACTGGATATCCACTTGCACAAAAATGAAGTTGACCCTTACCTAACACTGTATACAAAATTAACTGAAAATGGATCAAATACCTAAATGTAAGACGTAACACTATAAAACAGAAGAAAACATAGAGTAAAATCTTCATGACATTGGATTTGGCGATGATTTCCTGGATACAATATAAAAACACAGGCAACAAAAGAAAAAATAGATAAATTGAGCTTCATAAAAATGAAAAACTTTTGTGCACCAAAGACAGTATCAACAAAGTATAATAAAAAGGCAACCCACAGAATGCAAGGAAATATTCACAAATCACATATCTGATAAGGATTAATATCCAGAACATACAGAGAGCTAATACTCAATAGCAACAAAAAAACCTCAAACAATTCAAAAATGGGCAAAAGATTTCAGCAGACATTTCTCCAAAGAAGATACATGCATGGCTAATAGCACATGAGGTGCTGCTCAACATCATTAGCTAGTAGGGAAATGCAAATAAAGACCACGGCGATGCCACCTCGCCCCCGTTAGGATGGCTGTTACCAGAAAAACAGAACATGTCAAGTGTCGACGAGGCTGTGGAGAAATGAAAACCCTTGCGCATTGCTGCTGGGGTTGCAAATTGGTGTAGCTGCCATGGAAAACTTTATCACGATTCTTCAAAAAAATTAAACATTGAATTACCATGTGATCCAGCAATTCCACTGCTGGATATACGTGTACACAAAACAACCGAAAGCAAGAACTTAAATCAATATTTGTGCACCAATGATGGCAGCATCGTTTGCAATGGCCAAAAGACAGAAACAACCCAAATGTCCATTGATGGGTGAACAGTCTGATGGCTAATTCCATGTGTCAATTTGACAGGCCTAAAGAATGCCCAGATAGCTGGTAAAATATTGTTTCTGGGTGTGTCTGTGAGGGTGTTTCTGGAAGAGATTAGCATTTGAATCAGACTGAAAAGAACATCTACCCTTTCTGATGTAGTCTGGCCTCATCCAATCCATTGAGGGCCCAGATAGAACAAAAAGGTAGAGGAAGGGCAAATTCTCTCTTTCCTTGAGCTGGGACATTCATCTTCTCCTGTCTTTGGACACTGGAGCTCTTGGAGGCCTATGATATCTGAGATATTACACCATGGGCCCCCTTGGTCCTCAGGCCTTTGGACTTGGACCGAATTACCACATTGGCTTTCCTGGTTTCCGGGTAACAGAGTGAGACTCTGTCTCAAAAAAATATATATATATCCTTTGAAACCCCTGGACTAGGTGATCTCTAGTTCCCTTCCAGAATATTATAATGCAATAGAGGCAAGAATGGTTCCAAAAGAGTCAGACTCCAGAGCATGTGCTGCCTTTTATCTGCAAAGTTATCTAAGTGGACCCCCCATCTGCAGACTCCAGTGAGGAAAGGAGCAATAGGAACTGAATGAGCCCAATTGGAGGAGGATTCCTAGAGGAGAGGAGTTTTCAACATCCCATGCAGATTCCTAACTCCGTGACAGACTCAAAGAGACGAGGGAACCGGTGGGGGTGGGAGTCGGGGCACCACTTCTCAGAAGGGACTGTGATCAAAGCAACAGCCAGAAAAAGGCTAGCTGGGCCTGGATAGGCGTGGCAGAGATGACAATGGGGTGAAAGAGACGGGTGGGGGAGATGCAGGGTGGCCCATAGCGGCTTGAAAGCCCGTACACACTGAGGATAGCAAACAGGAAAAACTCTTAAGTCAAATCACCTTAAGGGGGTAGAACTGCATCCTGGGAAGGGAAGGCTGAGGGCACAGGAGTCTGGAGGGCACCATGGGGAAGCCAGACAAACAAGGATGGCTACAGGACATAGGCTATCTGTTTTTCTTCCCATTCCTTGAGGCTGGGAAGAGGAAATAGCCTCTGGGGTTGCGTGTGTGTGTGTGTGTGTGTGTGTGTGTGTGTGTGTGTTGGTGGGGGCGGTCAGAGAATAGAGACTAGAGAAATCCTAGTACCTAAGGTGGGGGTGGTTCCTCGTGGTCCCTCCAGTTCAGGGAAGAACCTCCTCTCCTGCTCCCTTCCCCTCTGCAGGCCCCCGTGTCCCCCTCGCTTTGACACCACACCCTCTTCAACTGCTGAACCGCAGCTCCAGCGCTCTCCTGCCACTCCCAAACTCCTCCGGCCCCGACCATCTCCACCCTCGGCAGCCTCCTTCCCTTGCTGCTCTCCTGAAGTCACTTGCTCTGGAAGCAACCAGCTGTCTTCCCTGCGGCACCCAGCGCTGGTGCCCTCCTGGAAGCTCCCTGCCCTCTCCTAGTCCTCCAGCCTCTCTAACGCTCTCCTCCTCCCTGTGCAGAAGGGGCCCAGCTCAGGCTGCAGGTTTTCAGCGCCTCCCCCTCTGCCCTCTCCTCCGACGAACTCATCTACAAGCAAGACTTCAAATTCAACTAGCAACCCCATAGGAGTAACCCTCAAAGGGGCCCTATTTTATACGTGTATTGAGCGTCAGGGGTACTCAATAGATGTGGAATAATGACTCCCAAATTGGTACTTCAGTGCGGACTTCCAACCGGCACCTCCAGCCCCTCACCAGACATCTCCTCCCAGACTCCCCATCATCACCTTAAATTCACTGTGATCACCTTGAATCCCAAACCACCTCTCCCAGAATTCCCTCCTAGGTCATGCACCTGCTAGAGCTGGCCCAGCTCACTCTCCACTTATTCTTCTCCACACTGGGAGTTTTCCTTCAAATGTCCCTCGGTGTTGTCTTTTATCTGCTCATCTGCACACTCCAACCCCAAGCCCCAGATCAGCCCTTGTGCCTTTTCTGCCAGGGTTTGTGCCCACTCCCCTTGCAGTCCCCCATTCTCCTCTCCAATGCCACCTCTTCCCTGGCTGCAGGAGTGATCTTCCTGAATACAGCAGGGCCTCATCCACACCCCAGGGCTCTCTGATTCTGCTGTTCATGTCCAGACCCCTCCACCTGCCTCCGCAGCATTACCCCAGCCTGCCCTCCAGGAAGCCTTGCCCCCAACAGGGGCTGACTCTTCTCAGCCCCTCACAAACCTCCAAGCTCACTTCAAGCACTGGACACTTGTTCGGGCTGCTCCAATCACTGGAAATGTTGCTCTGCTAAGGAGTTCAATCCCAAGCATCCTTTCCAGCTGAGTTTCTCCTACACATTCCCAACTGGGGTACAGCTGACCACTGTGAACACTCCTGACTCCTGCCACCGGAAGCCAGTAGCTTCTCCGGCCACTGTGACAACAAAAATGTCCCTGGTTGAGAACCACTGGTTGGATGCTGTTCTCTCACCCTCCCCCTATGTGACCCTCCCTAAATTATTAATATGCCCCAGGACTTTCACCTGCTTCTAAATCCTTAGCTTCTGTTTGGAGGTTGTAAGGAGTAATTACAGTAGTAACAATAATAGCACTTGCTATGCCCTAGACACTGTCTTAAGTCCTCTGCATATATTAATTCATTTAATTCCAACAACTCTATGAGATAGTATTTTCTCTGAAAAAGATGAGAAAATTGAGGGAAAAATTAAGTAACTTGGCCAAGGTCATTGACTAGTAAGCAGTTAATAAAAAGGTATAGCCAGACTTTGGAGTCACAAAGAAACCTTTCAAATATCAACTCTGTCACCAACTGGCTGTGTGACCTCGGCCAAGTTACTTTCCCTCTCTCAACCTCAATTTCCTCATTTGTAAAATGGTAAAACAGCACCTAGTTCATGGGGGTTTTGAGAGGATTAAATGAATTAATATAGAACACTCCTTGGCACAGAGCATGGGTTCCTTCTGCACCTCCTTTTCTCTCCACTCAGAGCCCACCTCAGACACTTAAAATATCAATGATAATGCCCCACATTCGAACTCAGGCTCTTGACCCTCACACGTGGCCGCCCACACTGGCCCATCAGGTCCTCCCAGGCTGGTCTCTGGTAGCTGTCCCTTCCTCCCCCAGTGAAGCCCCTCACTGTCCTCATGACATCCTGGCTCCTGGGCCCCTCAGCCTGGCACTGAGCCTGTTTGTAGTCCGGTCAGCGCGACCTGCTTGCTCTGTCCAGCTCCCAGCAGCAGAGTGCCAGTCTAGCTCCACTGCATCCCAGCCCTATTGGGCAACACAACAGACATGGAGATTGCTCCTTTGACTCCCAAATTCTCACAACAGCAATTCCAACCCCCTCTCTGCATTCCTCCAGCCCAGCCTCACCCTGGCCACCCTTTCTTGAAGGAGCCGACCTCAATCTTAACTACTACTTTTAGGAGATCAAAGCCTGGGTCCAATTTGAGCCCCACAACTTCAATCCTTTCTTCCCTCTCTCTTCTAGGCCTTGGCTTCCTGTTTCTCTTTCCCCTTCTAGAACTTGGCTCCTTCAAATGTCTGCTTTCTCTCTGGTAGCTTCAATCTCTCCCTCGCCAGCGGCTCCTTCTGTCCTCTGTCCGCAGATTTGCTCCTCTCCCCTGGCTAAGCTTTGCTGCAGCTTCCTTTTCAAAATGCTGACCTGTCTCCAGTTCTCTGTGTACTTTGCAAAGGATAAGCTACAGCTGTCTACACTTGCTCTGCCCCCATTCCCTCTCCACCAACTCCCTCTAACCCCTGCCATTCTGCTGACTTCTTAATCACCAACTCTAATGACCTTCACTGGGTGCTCACCCCATCTCCTACACTCAAACTCTTCTCTGAGTCAATCCTAGTGACCACCCCTCCAGTCTCCGTCCTCCTTCCTCCTGTCATCTCAATGGCCTCCTCTCTCTTGGTCCCACTCCTACTTACCTGGGAAATGAAACGCTTCTCCAGCATGTTCACGCCTGCCCCCTGAACCCCCTCTTCTCTTCCTTCCTTTTGTCCTTGTGTGCTCTCATTTGCCCAATCCTTACTGTCCCTACTAAGCTGAAGCCAACCCTGAGTTTCTTTCTTCTGGGTTCCAACCTCATATCTCCTGTTGTAGCCAAACCCCTCTGCCCTTCTCTCTAACTCTGCCCCAACAATGAATAGTCCAGGCCTGCCCTCTGATCAAGCAGTCTTCTCAATCTCTTCACTGTCCTCCAAACTGCAGGTAAATTCAGGCCTCTGCAGCTTTGCTCCCCTGCAGACCAACATGTTATACCAGTATTTTTTGTTTTCTTCTTTTTTCACAAGACCATAATCGGGGGAAAAACTAAAAAATAAGTCTTACCCATTTTAAGGTGCAACTCTAGCTGCCCTCCTCCAGGGAGCCTTCCTTCGTAGACGCCCACCTCCCTCTTACCTGGGAGGTGCTCACCATCAGAACCTCACCGCCTACTATTTGATTCTTCCTGTCTCTCTTTTAGGTAATGGGTGAGTCTTGTCTCCCACACCAGGCTCTGAGATCCTCAGAGGCTTACATGGCTGGGCCTTCACACGGTGTCTACTCTCAACAACCAGGCTGGGGGAGATCGCATCAGATGATGTGTAAAAGTTCTCTTCCAGCTTAAGTATTCAAGGATTTGGGGGCAGACAGGAGGGGGGAGGAGGGGATGGGTATATACATACATAATGAGTGCAGTGCGCACCGTATTGAGGATGGTCATGCTTGAAGCTCTGACTCAAGAGGGGAGGGGGACAAGGGCAATATATGTAACCTTAACATTTGTACACCCATAATATGCTGAAATAAAAATAAATTTTAAAAAAAAGGATTTGGAATTTGAGGATTCTTTCTAGAATGTTCCTCTGGGAAAGTCTTCAGTTTCTTGAAGGTGTCTTCAGTTAGCAGACATCCATATGTTTATGAGCTGTGGACAGGAGTGCCCCCCATTTGGGGACTTGGGCACCAAGAGAAATCAGGAGGGTCAAAAGATATTCTGTATGTGGAGGTAGGGGTGAGGGGGGTGTCCTGGAGACTGACTCCCTCTCTTCGAGTGGTCAGGAGATCCAGGAAGGGACTTTTAAAAGTCTCCTCGCATAAGCTCACCTTCACACACACACTTCACCTATACCCTCAGGGGACAGAAACGTTCCCCCAAAAACTCTTAAGGAGCATCTGCTCCCTTCTTACTCCAAAAAAGAGAATAGTCCTATCCCGAGGATCAATGCCTCACCACAAATCACAAAGCATGGCTGCCCCCACGGGGCTTCATGGAGCATCGCAGGCTCCATTATCCACCCTCTTGGCCCCATCAGGATGTGACAAACCTCCATATCCAGCCCTCCAAAAAAACGCCAATGTATTCCCGGTCCCTTCAGGTCTTCTCCCCACCCCAACCCCCAGGGTACGCCGAGCCCACCCCCTTCAATGATGCCTTTCACTCGCGGTCGGGTGCGCCGACACCCCCACTATGCACTGCCTGCCGGGTGCCTGCATCCACACCGCTTAATGGCCCTCAGCCCGGCCTCCCCGAAAACATCCATTTGGAGCTTATATATTGTGTCTCCATCTCCAGACCCACCATCCTCCCCTCACCATCTCAGCTGCAGCTACCTACACAGGAGCAAGCCTGTGTATTCGCGTCAGCCCAGCCCCCTGATCGCACGCTGGCCCCTAGCTAACGCGGACGAGGTAGCTTTGCATGTCTTAGGTCGGTTTCTCAAAACGCAGTCGGAGGACTCCGGACATAAGAATCCCCTGGGGAACTGGTTAAAAATACAGATTCCTGGGCCCCACCCAGAACTTCTGGTGGTGGGGCCTGAAGTCTGCATTTCCAAACAAGCTCCTCCAGGGATTCCTGTCACTTCAGAATCATTGCCCTAGATGCCTGACTCGCTCACCACTCCTATCAACTCCGAGAACCTGGAGGTGTTATTCTACTTTGAACAGTTAGAGAACCCAAGACATACACATTTAAGTTGGTGACAGGCACAGGCCAGTGGTAGGACCGGGGCGGGGGATTCAGGCTCGTCCACGACCCCACATTGGTGGAGATCTTGGTCCCGGAGGCCCTCCTGTCAGAAGAGCAGCCCCCTGCGCCGAGGGCTCCGCGCTGGGGCAGACAAGAGGCCACGAAGCAGCTCAGACCAGAATGCGTGGCCCCGACAGGGCCACATCTGGTCTCTACGTGTGTCTGGGCCGCCGGCGAGCTTTTTCCACACCACAGCCGTCTTCCTGCCACTCCGTAGACCTGGGCCGGCAGCGCCTGAGCGGAGCCGGCCCCGCGGGCTCCCCGCAGCGGGGAGTGCTGGAAACGCAGCGGCTGTCTCGCCGGCCACACCGCAGCGCCTTTGGCTCAGGAGCCCTGCGTGGAGCGCGTGCGCCACGCTGCGGCTGCGGCAGGGACGGCATGTCCCAGGAGAGAGAGCAGCAGAGATGCTTCAGGTCCAAATTTCCAGGTTTCTTCCCACCCACTTCATCGCCCCGTGTTCTAGCCACCCCTGCCCTAAATCCCTTCTATCTAATCCCTAATCCCCCGACATCAGGAAAGCTAGAGAAGATATTCACAGGCCAATGTCTCTGGGCTCCCACCATACGAAGTGAGGGAACACTGACCCCCATATTCCCCCTCAAATCTCTGAAATGTGCTCCAGATACAATTGTCTTTGCCTAGGTTCAGGTTATACACGCCTATCCTTCATTTCAGAAATCTCAGCACCACAGAATTTCTAGCAAGTTTCTGGTAACCTTAAGGCCCATTGCCATGCTGGCTGTCTATTGAAAATATGCTCTAATTTGCCACTGACCTTTAAAATAAAAAGGACCTCAGAACTGGACCCAGTATTCCAGAGATAGCCTGACCACCTCAGAAAGCAGTGGGGTAAACACCTCTCTTGATCTGGCTGCTCTGTTTTGGTTAAGGCAATTCATGGCTGGATGAGGGTTTTAGCAGTCACATCACACAGTTGACTCATATTGAGCTTGCAGTCAACTAAACCCCCCAGGTCTTTTCTTCATGAACTGCTGTCAAGCTGGGCCCCTGCCCCCACCCAGTACTTATGTCATTGATTTTGTTTTAACCTAAGTGCAGGACTCTACATTTATCCCTGTTAAATTTAATCTTGTTGGTTCCAGCCCAGTGTTCCAGCCTGTTGAAATCGTTTTGAATCCTGACTCTTTCATGCAAAGTATTAACTGCCCCTCCTAGCTCTATCACCTGCAAACTTGATGAGCCTGCTGCCTCGGTCAGTTGTCAATAAAAATGTTAGACAGGACACAGGCCCAGACTCAGCCCTAAGGCATACTGCTGGAGACATCCCCCTAGTCTGGGCTGACATGGATCCATTAATCAACCCTCACTGAGTCTGGCTCTTCACCAAGCTTCATGGCCATTTGGTTCAGATGTCTCTGCCGCATCTACAGATATCGTGAGAGGCTGTGTCAGCTGCTTTGCTGGAAATTTCTCTTGCCCCAGGCTGTGGCCCCAACATCAAGCCTAGGCCTTCTTTCTTCCTGCCAAATCTCCAGCATCATTTGTTCAACCATAACTTCAGGGGATTATAGACTCCCAATAGCGTCCCCTTTTGCATGACTTGAGCTAGTATTTCTGAGCTTCAGGATCTCCCTGGGTTTATCTTTGCTAATTCCTACCCCATCACCCCATGCCTCCTCTGAGACCGTATTCTCTTAAATTCTCTCTCCTCCTGCCTTCTCTGCCTACAAATGTGCAGTGGCCTCCTTTGCCTAAAAGCCACCTACCAGTGGCCTCCTTAAACTGTAGTTGGCTTCTGCATCTGTACTCTTGAAAATCCAAATGCTTCTAAATTCACCTCATGTATCTCCTGAATCTTGGGCAACCTGGCCTTCCATCCCTCAGCTGAGTAAACACAGTGCCCAGGTAGTAGGCAGTGATAGTGGAGATGGAAGTAGAAAATTCACTACCAGACCACAAAGACCAGATATGAGAACTTCCTAAAGCAGAGAGCCTGGGACCCCTCACAGACTAAAGTAAGGCAGGAGTCAAACTAAGCAGGTGTTCAGGAAGTTCACAAGAACTGAGACATGAAGTTAGAGCCTAAGTGAAGTGCCTGGTCACAGAAAGGAGCAGCAAACATTGAGAAGTCCGAGCCTGGGGACTTCTTACATGTTTCCTATGAGGGCTGGAATCAGTCCTGGGGCAGGTCAGATGGGAAGACAGCCTGGCTGGCATGGGGAGGATGTGAGCAGAAGGGGGAGGTCAGGGCCTGTATTTTTCCTGAGCCCTTATTGTAGGCTACACAGCATCAGTTGTCAAGAACTCCAGTGGGCCTCAAGTTCAGCATTCACCCACTCAAATGTCTATGTGGGTCAGACAGGTCACATGAGTGAGACAAACCAGGCATAGGGTAGAACAATAATGAGTGGAGACTGGCAAACTGGAAGGAACATGCCCACAGGAGCAGGAGCTACTCAGCTCCAGCCAATTGTCATATGGGAAAGGTGATTTCATTGTTGCCTGATCCGATGTTCCAGAGAAGCCAGAAATCTTTTTAGATATAAGTTTTTGATCTTTAATGTTTATTTTTTTAAAACTTTCAAAAACATACATTGGTCAACAAAAGTGTGTCTGTGGCCCTGATTTGACCGGTGGTAGTCACCTTTTAACTGCTGCTAATTGCCTGGTACTTGGAAGGGCTAAGGTAACTCGGGTTTGTGGTAACACCACATTTAGAACTTTCTCTGTGAGTTTTTTGATGATGCTTGAGTTCTATAGAAACAATTCGTATTCCAAAATTAGTTTTAAAAATATATTCAATTTCTCAAGAGTTACAAAATTTAAAATCCTAGTTCTTTCCTAAGCTTTTAAGTTCAGCTTACAAATATTATTTTGCTTATAAAACAAAGGAGTCTGACATAACGTTTGAACCAACTTACCTTTAATTAAACTCCTTATTTATTTTTTGGGTTATAGATAACCTTGGTATGGTGGTTTTCTCAGTTGCTAGTTGTTTGTATGCTAATTAAAAACTCATTTAAATATTTAAATGGCATTTATAAGGTTATTTGATTTCCTTAAGTACTTAATTTATCTGACCAAAACAAACCTTCCCAAGTAAATTAAGTTTATAAATACAGCAAATCTTAAGTCATTGTAAATATTCCAAAACTACACAGAAAATTAGTAAGATTTTAACTTAAAATCCAACTATAAATACTTAACACTTTTTAGTTGGCATTACAAAGCAAACCTGTTACTCTCACAAATTCTCCTCCACATGTAAAGGACTTAAAATACAAACTGCATAGATTCCTTAAAGCAAACAGTAATGATGTAGGTTTCATGTTCTTAAACATGCCTATCCTTCGTTTTGAGGCCTCTGGTGTTAAAAGATGCATCCCTTCCAAGGAAACAACTGATCCCCCCTTACCCATTGTATTTTGGAGGTTATCTTCATTATCTTTTCAGATGGCTAAAACTGCAAAACCACCAGAAACATTGGTTGGGCCACTGACTAGATTCTGAAGAGATCCAGAAAGCTCTATCTATGACCTTGTAAAGCCCTATCACAGAGCCTCCCTTATGTAGACAGGCAGTCAGCCCGCTCAGATCCCTGGGTTTAGTGCTCTTCAACACCTAACTGCACTTTCTCACTGAAGTCTAGAACCCCACTTAGGCTGCCACATACCTAAACTGGATGGTACATTTCCTTGGCTCTCAAAACACAAAATGGCATTCCCTCCAGATGATTTCTGCTTTTTTTCCTTCCTTCTAGGTGGACCACCACTCTCAAGAGTTTTTAAGACAATGCTCAGTTGAATGCAGGATTTCACTCTTTCTTGTGAGTTTCTTCTCACAAACTTTGACTTGTGGTCACAATTCCTAAGGTTCTTCTGACAGAACTCTGGTCTCCTTGCCCACTTGAGGGGCCTGTCCTCCACTCCACTCCACAGCCCCTCCTCATTTGGCTTTTCCCTCTAGCACTCAGCACCCAGCTTCTTTCTTGAGATTCTCACCTCTTAGCATTACCCATTCTATGCCCCAGCCCCATGCCAACTAGATGATGACAGGATCCCTACTCTGTCTCCAATACCATAGAGTCCTGCCCCTTTCTCCATGGTTCTTCCCCATTCACACTTACACTCCCTTAGGGCAACTGATCTCACCCCAGAAAAGAAAGGAAGTCTGATATTACTTGTTCACACTAAGACAAGGACAGCTGAGTCCTGCCTTTTACACTGGGTAAACTGAATGCTTCCTAAGGAGAAAAGAAATGAAAGAAAGGGAACATCTATTGAACACTAACTAGGCACTGCCCATGGAGTTAGGTGATTCACTTAAATTGTCTTGTTCATTCCCAATAGCCACATGAAGGGACCTGTTAAGAAATCTGGGCTGGGCCTGATGGCTCACTTTTGTAATCCTAAGCACTTTGAGAGGCAGAGGCAGGAAGACCACTTGAGGTCAGGAGTTTGAGACCAGCCTGAGCAAGAGTGAGACCCTGTCTCTACAAAAAAATAGAAAAATTAGCACCACGCTTGGTGGTGCATACCTGTAGTCCCAGGTACTAGGACTGAAGATGAGGGAGGAGGACTGCTTGAGCCCAGGAGTTTGCGACTGCAATGAGCTATGATGAAGCCACTGCACTCTAGCCCAGGCAACAGAGTGAGACCCTGTCCCCTGTCCCACCAAAAAGAAAAAAGAAATACAAGCTCAGAGACAGTAAGTAATCTACGTCTCTGTTAGGAAAAGGTGAAACCAAGATTCAAACCTAGTCCATGTGATTTCAAAATTTAATCTCTTGCTCAACATACTGCTTTTCCTTCTTAAATCAAAACAAAATCCTTACTAGTCAAATATTAGAAGAGTGAAAGTAAAGTGTTTTGGGAGAAAAATGCTGCTTTACTGATTTCTGGCTAGAAAAATGAGAGGCTCTAATGTGAAAGCTTATCCAGGCACAGTGGCTCACACCTGTAATCCCAGCACTTTGGGAGGCCAAGCAAGAGGATCGCTTGAGCCAGGAGTTCAAGACCGGCCTCAGCAACATAGCAAGACTCCATCTCTAAGGAAAAAAACCTGGAAACTCCTGAAAGTCTGTGCCCCACCCACTCTGTAAAAGCTCTCCCAAACTCCCACTCCCAGCAACATCCCAACAACTAACATTTATTTCATGCTCAGTACACAGTATTTTCATCTACATTGTCCCAACAACCCTATATGGAAGATAGTATTAGTATTAACCAATTTTAAAGATGAGGGGACTGAAGCATAGAGACTGGTATGCCCAGCCTGTGCGAAGTACATCACGTTTCAGTGAGGTTCATTGCCCAAGCCTTGTGTTCTTTCCACTCAGCCACACTGTGTCCTCCATAGACACCTTCCTGCCTTACTTCCTTTGTTCTTCTGGGGATGAGATGGCAACCCAGAACCTATATTTGTTTCTGTTCCTGAAGACCCTGCCCTAGTATAACCCTCTTTGTTCCCAGCCCTGCCTTTCATAGACTTTCAGTCCCTTCCACAACCTTATCTTTTCCATTTTGCTTCCCCCACTGAGTCAGCTCTTCTGTGATTCCACAGAAGCACTGTATCTTGACAAAGTAGGATCAGAAAAGCCCTGTTGCCAGTAGCTTCTCTCCAAGCACTAGTGAAACACTGTTCTTAGACATTCAGTCTTCACAATAAAAACGTTTCCTGAGTGTCTACACTGAGCTGGTTTTACATATGTGTTTTACATATTTTTAATATTGTAGTAAAAAAATTTTGGAAGATTACTCCCCAGTGATGACAGGAGTAGGTAGGTCCTTGTGAGAGTCAGAGGCTACTAGAGGGGTATGGACTGGTAACAAAAACAGGAAATTGATGCTCAGAAGGTGACAACTAGACATCCCCCGAGATGAGAAATGGGACCTTAGTCAGAAAGACAGGTGGGAAAGAGAGATAAAGACTGAACGAGAGACAGAAAGGCTGGGGTCACTTGATGCTAACAACTGAGCCCTTGCTATGGACAAGTCACTCTGCTATTGCTTTCTTTTTACGTACATTATTTCACATAACTCGGACAAGGTAGGTAAAGTTATCCCTATACATATAAAGAAGCCGAGTTTCAGGTGGTTTGCCAATTGCCCAAGGTCATACAGAACGGCAAATCCTGGTATGCACAGCCTTCATTCTCAAGCATGATGCTATATTGCACTATACACTATACATTCAAGAGGCATTAAAAACCTGGCCAAGATATAGCTCACATTTTGGATTAAGGAACAGAGTTTCCCTAAAAGATAGCATTGACCTCAATGACCAAGAATAGGTTTTAAGTAAACTGAATAGAACAGCAAAATTAGCTAGGGCCAAAGAGGTTTCCAAGGCCCAGAGCAAGTTATCTAGAAGGAAAAGAGGTGACTCCAAGGTCGGAAGCCCAGAAGGACGGCTTGGCACAAGCTAAAGACATGTCTACTTCACCCATGGGGCTAGGGACAAGGGTCTGAGGCAAAAGGACAGCTACCCAGAGGGGAACTGCAGAGAGGCATGGTTTATGGTGAGAAGGGGAAGTGGCTGGGGTGGGGACAAAACCCAAGAGAAGATCAATGGGATCATGTTGTAGAAGGGACTGAGAATACCAGCCAGAATTTATCCCATGCTGAAGTAACTTGATTCAATATCTTTTCCAAGTAGGGTCTGGCAGGGTGGCCCCAGAGGCCAGAATGCAGACGAGAACAGTGGAGGGGCACAAATGAGCAAGTCAAATTTATCTGCACTCCAGGACAAATCTGGGCCAGTAACTAAAACTGGCCCAGTTTTCAAAGACTTCTGGACTAACCAAAGGGTTTTCCTCTTATTTTGGGGATCTTTTGTCTGGCCCATTCCCGGGAGTGATTAACAACAAAACCTTTAAGCACTGAGCAGCATGGTGTTTGTTTTGGGACTGGAAGAAAGAGAAACCAAAGGAGAAACTCTGTAACCTCTGGTTAACCACTCATCTTTCAGTAAGCAGGTTAGACTCTATCACTTCCTGCAGGAAATCTACCATGAGCACCTGAGCTTGGTCAGGTGCTTCTCCTCTGTGCATGCACCCATAACTCTAATTGCCTGTTTGTCTTCCCCACTGAACTGAGAGCACCACATGGGTAGGAACTAATATAGTACCTGGAACAGAAGCGCTCAACAAATGGTAGCTATTAATGTCCCATTCATGTTTTTCTGAATTATCCTCTGAGTGCCCACACCCCTCACATTTACATTTTACACACTTGTAATTTAAACACATCAAAGGGCATGGACTAAAATTGAACCAGGGGGCCTGATTTGATGACTGCCATAGTGTCTCATGGTGTGAGGACTTCTCCAGGTGTAATGAGGACTGTTCAGCTGCCCATGGTCTCTCGCACTATGTAAGGAGAGCTCAGAACTGACAGCTTCTCACCCAAAGCCCCAGGATGGTATGTAGAGCAGTAAAGTCTGGCCAACCATGCAGAAGAGACATCAGACACTTCCCTGTTTCCCCTTCCCTAGGACAGGTTTAGGTGCCAGGATTCTTCAGTCTTCCCCAACTCAATGACGGGTTGCTCCAGGGTAGTTCTCCTTGTTCTTCCCTATGCTTTTCTTGAGAGGGAAGGAATCTGGAAATCTGTTTAGAGACCACTGAAACCAAGTTTCTGAATAAGTCACATAATAAATATAACCACCACCACCACAGCTGTTTATTAAGTGCTTGCCAGGCACTGTGCTAAAGCTTTACAAACATTGTTTCGGTTAATCCAACAACCCTGAGGTAGATATTTTCAACATCCCCCCCATGTCATTATAGTTGAGGAAACTGAGGCTCAGAGAGGTTAAGTAAATCAACCAAGGTCAAACCCAGCTGGTAAGTAGCAAAGCTAGAAATCTGAACCAAAGATATTTGACTCCAAAATCCATGCTTTTAAACATTATGCTAGATTGTTTCCCATTTTAAGTTAAAGGATACATGCGCTAGATTGTTTCCCATTTTAAGTTAAAGGATACATGCTCCTTCCCAAAATATTACACAAACCAGATTTGGGGGGAGGGTTTTTTTTTTTTAACTTCCTTAATCAGCTATGGTATTTGAACTCTTGGAGTGAAGAGACAGTCTGGGTATAAGCTGACCACTGAGTCCCTTTCTCCTGTTCCCATAGCTGCCAGGGGCTTTCTCATGTAAGATCTCCACTCCTGACATCTGACTACTCAATATGCTGTTTCCCTTTCAGCAACCATTAGAATGCAGAGGTCAGCCAAACTTGGTGACAGGGAGCCAAAGACACCTGAGAGAAATTAGGAGACATTCACAAAATGCCCATCATTCCTGAACTGCTGGACCCTAAGGCACACAGATGCACTTAGATGGAAATACAAATTGCAGTACTTCCACCCTGGTTTACCAGACCCAGCTTCATTCTTGCAGAGTCTCCAGACCAACCCCTATAACCCTTCCCTGTAACTTGTTCTCTACCACTCTCTATATCCTCCCCCCAACCCATCTCTGGAAGCCTCACTAACCATAAGCCCCTGGGCCTCAAGGCTGCCAGTTTTTGAGGCTTTGCCCCCCTATAAATGCCCCAAAAGTGCTTAGCGGGGCTCGATTCAGGATCCCATGACTTACGAGGATTAAACAGAACTGGCGGAAGACAAGCACAGGAAGTGCCACCAGAGTCAAACAAGCTGAACCAAGATGTACAGAACTGACAAAGGAATGGCAAGAGAACACAGCAGACACAGAACAAATTAGACAAAACAATACAGCTATCAAAAGTCAGAAATGAAAGATATCCCTAAGATGAACAGGGATGACCCCAGAGAGAGGGATCCTAAAGACAAGTCTATCCAAACATGCAGCCATGGAGCTTTGGCGCAAAAGGCAAGTGTTTAGGAAAAAGGGCTTTGGTGACAGGGCCACAGGAGAGCCTGGGCAGGGAGAAGCTGAGTAAGAGAAATCGGAGGGGGCTCCGGAAATGGAAGCTGGAACATCCCTTCAGTGCAGGCAGTTTGAGAGGATATCAAAGAAGTGTGCAGGGACTGGAGGACAAGCAGAGATCCCAGACAAAGAATAGGACAAGGGCTGAAATGCCTTAAGTCCCTGAGCTACTTCTAGGCATACCCCATTATCCACCCCATCTGGGTAAACCTGGTCACTGAGGGTCATTCCCTGCAGCCCTTACTAAGTATTTACTGCACCAGATTTTGAAGGGTGGAGACCCAGAGGTAGGGAACTTACTGGGAGGAGAGACACAGCCCCACTCTTAAGAAGTTCACATTCTGAAAGGAGACAGAGAACCATCAACCCCCCATACCCTCATCCTTGAGGGAGCCTCTAACCCAAGGAATCCACTGCAGTTGAGTCACAAAACTGAGGAAATAAATACCGATTGGTGTAAATATTGTCCTTCAAGTTTGAAAGGTCAGAGGAGGGATGAGAGGTAACTCAGAGACATGGGAAGATTTGAGTTGCGATTTCCCACACCTTAAGACTCAGCCTATTACTTAACCTCATCACTGCTCACACATCTGGGCCAGGGGCCTCAGCACCCACCACACACCTACAGCTGCACTGATGTGGGGAAAAAAAACCAATGTTGTGGGAGGCCTAGAGTGACAAGGGCTGGAGTGCCCAAGGGCTTGGAAGATCCTGGAGGTGTAGAGCTTTGCTCTCCACTGATCTTCCTAATCTTTCAACAGTCCCTGACCTTGTCCACATGGGGTGCACAACATACATGGATAGCTTCATAAGCTCTGGTTGTTTCGTGTATTTTCCTCTCCAACTAAGCAGAAGTTCCTGGGGTTTGATAAAGGCCAGGTTTTCTTCATACCCCACAGCGCTAGAATGTTGAATGCTTGTCACAGGTAGGGTCTCAGAGTGCTGATTTTTACAAAAATGATTTTCCACAACTAGCAAACGCAAGTCAAAACTATTCTACTGTTATTCTTTGCCCTATAGCTTGCATCTGACACCTATCTATCTCTATCTTTGTTGGCTCATGCCCAAAGATGTCTGTTTCTGTATCCATCTCAGAATGGGGACTGGGCCCCTATTCTTTGTTAAGAAATACAAGCTCCACCCACTTGCAGCAATACTGAAAGAGTATGTGGTCCATGAGTCTCTGGGGGGAGAGGGAGGGAGTATCTCCCCACACTAGGCTGGCCCACTGATAAGGATCCTTCCCCTCTCTGTCTCCTAACAGATTCAGATTAATGATCGCTCATTCCTAATTGTCAAATTTCTTTTCCTTCATCCTGTGTCTAATCACCAGTGACAGAAACCATTACGCAAATGAGAGCAGACGACTTCCCCCAACTGTTCGCGTTGGTAAAAACCTTGTAATTTAGAGCTCTGATTTGTAGGGGAAGCTGGTCTCCCCCAGGCATCCTGGGCATCTGCTCAACTGATGCCCAGAACGGCCCCTCCTCCATCCCCCGAATGCCAACCCCCCAACAAATATTTGACTTCACAAAACAGCAGTTTTCTCTGTACCTGCTGGTGTAAATATGGGAACTTGCAACGTGGGTGACCTCTATATAGGCCAAACCCCTACCTTCCCTTAGTGTGTCTGCCTCCATGCTGCCAGCTAGGATGGCGTAAGCAACTACAGCAGAAATGTTTCCTCTGCTACAAGCAGAATTTGAGCCTAACCAGCCTCTAACTTAGGTAAGTGAAGGGAAGTGTCTCAATCTCTTCTTCGGGGAAAGCAGCAGCAGCAGAACACGAATCAAGACTCTTAGTGATCACCTAAGAGTTTCAATTCTATAGAAGCAGAAGCATGCTTGGAAGAGGTATGGGACAGTAAATGCAATTGGATCTAGAACCCAGTTCCCCCATAGCTTCTTCCAGCCCACTTATTTTATGGTTTCCCTGGCAATTTTCCAAAGACGTCTCTAGCTGGAACCCAGAAGAGCCTGCACGATGAGCTGCATCTTCTGTGCCCTCTTGGGCTGAGCCTGCCTACAGACATTGCCCAGTGAGGGGAGAACTAAGGATAGGGCCTGTGATACAAGGGAGGGAGTTAAGGAAGGAGAATCAACAAGTTAGGTAGAAAAGGAGCGGAGGGTTTGCAGCCAAACAGCACTGGGTCAGAATCCTGATTGCCACTCATCACTTAATCTCTCTGAGCCCATTTCTTCATCTGTAAAGTGAGAATACCTACCTTGCAGGATAGTGAGGAACAAAGATAAAAGTACTAGGCACATATTACGTGTCTAAAAATCAGGGGTTGCTATTAACCAAGGATCAGGACCAAACCTGTGAAGGTTCCAAGGTCAGCCTTCTCCCTCCCTCCCCTTCAGCCACCTTAGGTCAGACTTGTGTCAGCACAGAACCCAGCAAAGATCAGCTGAGTAGCACACACCTCCCTGCCGCACATCATCCACATCTCTGAAAGAAGGAATACAGCAGACCTGCTGAGGAAAACGATAATAATCTGCTGTATTTCCAAGAGCGATTGTGGCCAAGTTTATCCCTCATCTGCCTTGTTTTCTTTGCGGCACTCCTCCTTCCCGAAAGAGATGGAGCGATGGAGATCCACTGCAATCACATTTCCCAGCACTGACTATATTGGAAAGAACTATACTTGAGAAGGGGATCACGTCTTCACACCCACACGGCATCAGAGAACCCCAGAATGGGGTACTAAAAATAAACACCCCTTCCCAAAATACACACACGGGCATGCACAGGCATACACACACATCCTCTCAGTCCATCAGTGCACTGCAAACTGAGCGTCAGGGGTGAGAGACATAGCTCAAACACTAGAAGTAAACCTTAGGCAAAAAAAAGAAAAAAAGGTGAAGGAAAAATAAAACCAAAGATATTCTAACTCCTTTTTCCTTCCAGACAGAAGGGGATGGAGACTGGAGTGGAGACAAGTAGACAAAGGGCCACTACACCACCCAATCCCAGGCACCTTACTCCCACTGAATAAATGTAAATGATGACCCTTCAAGTTGTGCAATACACAACTGCTCGGCTGTAAGCTGCAGCCCTGAGAGGGGTTCCCATGAGTAGCTACTAACATAAAAGGAAATTCTACTTCCACGCTCTCCCGTTTGCCTTGACTATTGAGGGTGTTGTGGAATATTATTACAATAGGGTCTGGCAGAGGTGCTGGCTTTAAATGGCAAGGCTACATTTTTGCCCTTGCCCTGAGGTGGATGACAGGTAGTGAGTTAGCTGCCTAAGCTTGACCCATTTCAACTACTCAGCCAGGAAGCTCAGCAGAAGTAGAGGATGTGGCCTGGGCAGGGAGCATCATAGGGCCCAGAGGTTCTAGCCAGTCAGCCTCAGGCAGGGTGCAGTGAGACCTGACCAACATATGATGGCTAAAATCCAAGTTAAAAAGCTTTAGGTTAGGTCAGGCAATACTTCCTGGGGCTCACACTGTACTGCCCCACTGGACAAGGTAAGCAGTGGGGAACCTTAGTAAGCAGGGAGGCTGGCCAGTGTGGACACACACACACACACACACACACACACGCACACACGCACATAAACAAACACATGCACACCCACACACACAGAGGCTTACATCCCTAGAACTTTGAGAAGCCACAGCTAGAACTCCCTTGGCACCCAGCACCAGGGCAAGAGTTGGTGCTGAAAGAGAAACTGTATGTGTCTTTAATTCAGAACTCATGCATAATCCTTGGTTCTTATGTCCCAAGGTCCTTTCTACGTATGGCTTGAGCTTGTAGGTCCCAGCAGGAATCCTATCTAATCCTTTCTCTCACAGGAAGGCTATTTAGGCTCTCAAAGGCAAGCCTCCCTCTCATTCTTCCCGTTAGAGTCCCAGCAGCCATTCCCACCCAGCCTAAAGCTTGACTATGCAAAAACTGAATGGAGGCAAACTGACCTAATGGTCAGACTAGCTCTGGCCCTGCAGCCCAGATGGAGTGGGGGTCCAAGAGCATCTCCTCTCGCTCAGGCTGTGGCACTGAGGTTGCAGGAGATAGGGCTGAGAGCCAGAAGTGACACCCTGACCCAGAAGGTGGGAACAAGGAACAGATACATACATGTGTGTGTGTGCACACATGTGCACCCATCCCAAGGTTGACAGACTAACACACAAACATGATGACAACCAAAAGCTGGGACTCCAAACACTGAATGCAGGACTTGGGGGAGTGGGAGTGGGCAGAGGGAAGGTGCTGGGGCACAAGAGGCAAGAGTAAGAAACCCCTCCAAATGGGAGTGGAGTGCCAACCACCCTGCCTTGCCCCAAACACCTGCCTCCAGGGCCATGGCAAGAGTCCAGTCCATTAAGTGCAGCGTGCAATACTAGAGCTTGGAGTCTCCTGTCCTCATCAATGAAGCGGTGTGGACGGGATAGCAGTCACCTGGCAGGAGGCCGTGACTCCTGGCAGGCTAGTCGTATCGGCCCTTGATCATTGTGTTCAACAAGGGCCCCACCTGTAAAGAGACATGAGGAGCCAATCAGAACTGCCTGTTCCCTGGCCCTGGAGTTGGATGGGGTGTGTCTTGAGACATCAGACATCCAGGCAAGGACAGGGACAAAGTTATCATTCAATCTTGTGAACTCTCTAATCAACTCTCTTCCTGAAGGTCAACCGGTATTCTGAGGCATGGCCCTCTCCTTGGGCGTCCATCTTGTACTACCTTCCCTGTTACAAAACCCTCTTTCTTACTGTAAAGTAGCATCAAACTGACAAAGAGATGGTCAGAGGAGCTAATAATCCCCAAACACCTCACAGTGAGTCTGCGTGTTTCTCCAATGTGTCTTAAGAATGTTAAATGCCTCCATATCCTCAGCAAAAGGTCACCTACAATTGGGGCTGGTGCCATCTCCCAAACCCACAGGTATCTGTGGCTACTGAGGTTACCCACAGGAAGGAGGCAAGAGCATTACAAATACAAATTTACCCAATGGGCCACTGGTGTACCTGCATGGGAAGCAGGTCTCAATATTACCTACAGTAGCCTTGGCACAGCTGGGAGAGTGCAAGGAGATGCCTTAGTGTTCGCTTCCTTTTCCAGAAGAATCCCCTCAGGGGTCCCCAGCTGGTGCACAACCCCCATGGGGAACATGATTACCAGCATGGAACAGATTATAATTGATCCACCAGTCAAGGCCAGCTCTCACAAGAAAACAAGGATTTTTCTGATCATACCCATAACATCTATGGGCAGAGAGGACACCAGATACTGAAGTAGAGGAGCTATGAAGAATGTCATACCAATCCTGACTTTCCTTGGTCAACCCACCCACTGAGCCACAGGAGTGCCACCGTGGGGCAGCCACATACCTCTTGAGGGTTCCCCAAGGCCTCTCCAAGCATCTTCTCAATGTTTCTCATTATGGCCACTTTCTGATGAGCTTTGAGAGGATATTCAATTCTCTTAGGGGTGGGAGCCCCCTACAAAGGAAGCAGTTGCTCAGGAAATGCCTTTAGCTGCAGACTTCACTGTCACTACACTATTCCTAGTACTATCCTCCCCCTTCTAAGAAACCCAATTCAATCCTATGCCTCTTCATCTCCCCAGAAACCTAGGAATCACTTCAGGGATAGCCAACCACACCACCCCATCTAAAAAAAAATGTATTACACCTACCTCACCCCAGCCCCAATTCCATCTGGAAGAAAAAAAAAATCAACCATATTTACCTTATACCAGAAGTTCACAGTGATGGTAATCCCCCCATTTAGTAACGACTCTATATGATGCCACCTGAAAGAGAACAAACAGGCTCCTGTTTACCACCGATACTTTTCAGAGGGAGGGATGAAAAACTAGGTAGAGTCCAGTTAAAGGAAACAGTGAAGACAATATCTGTATGCTCATCCTGTAAAACATACACAGGGTTAGAGGCAGTGGTACTCAGTATCCACATACCAAAGAGCCAAGAACAGTTTCTCAAGCTGCAAGCCTCTTGGATCTCTCTGGACTTGAGAAATTGTCATTCTATCCTAGAGATAGGACTGTCATTTCCCCCACATTCAGTATGTTCACATCTAGACATGCCAATCTTCCTGAAGACCACATAAGTCTAATCCTGCCACAACTTAGAAGGAACACAGATGCGGCTTTCCAGGGAAAGGGAAAGCAAGCCCCTCAAAAGCTCCCAGCCCTACCCCCTCCTCACCAGTACATTGGGATGTAAAGAACATCACCAGGGCCAACCACTGTTTCATAACCAACCACGTTTTGGAAATTAGGGAACCTCTCGTAGTCAGGATTGTCAAAGTCCACCTAAGAGGTTCAAGAGAAAGAAACAAAAAAATCAGTCAATCACCAAATCTTTACCAGTAACTACTATGTGCTAGTTTGGTAGTTCAAAAAAAAAAAGGATGTCAGAATTTGTATCTATATCTAGCAGAAGATATCATGCACATTACACTCTTTCTTAGAGAACAATGTAGACAGTCCATGTTTTAAAGTTAAGTGATAAAGAATTCCGGGCCTCAGTGTTCCTGAGGTCAGAAGACCTACTCCACTGCCTGAGGATATGAGAGAATGGGACTTATCCTTCGCCCAAACCTTTAGAAACTTTCTCCCAAAACCATATTCTAATCAGCAGACTTCCATATGAAGTAGTTAGGCAGCTTTCTCCTCAAGAAAGGCCACAAAGTCAACCATATACCTCACTTAAAGCCAGGAAACATATTAAGTAACATATCCTAATTTTATTCACCCTTCTTCTTATCAAAAAGAAATAGTATCCATGACAGAAGCAAGCAATGATTGAATCCAATAAAGACATATATTTTTATTCCATGAACTTTTAAGCCAATCAAACACAGAGTAACCTGAGTCCACCAGCATCAGTGATGATGTCTGCCCCAAGAATTAGCTCTACAGGGCTGTTTATACTTACCAACATCTGGGGACCACCACAGGAGCCTGGAATATGTGAGCTACACTGTGAAATTATCCTCTGGGTCTGTCTATATGGCAAGACCAGCCTGTAATCCAAACCTGGCATACCACCACAGGGAGAAGAGAAAGGCATTCCTAGGATCTAGAGTTCTATACCCTCCTCAGACCACACAAGCTTACCTGGCTCTGTCTGTCACAAGGGTGATGGACAGGGTATGGGTAGAGGCACTCAAACTGATCCGGAGGGAATAAGATGCATCGTTTGTGGCCTTTTATCTGAGCAAAGAAATTCTGTTGCTCATCATAGTGAGCAGGTGTCACATTTCCTGTTAAGAAGAAAGACATTTTCTTACCCAGAGTAGTAGCTCTATTGCACAGGCTAGAATATGAGATCAGTGCCAAAGAGAAATCCAGCCTGTCCTTCCACGTAAGAGTTTCAAATCAAAATGTTAGACAGAATCAGGGAAACTGCAATCACAACTCTTGGCAAATTCGGTGTTACATTTTTATGGGTAATAAGTCTAGCAAACATCACCGGTTAAAGGCCCACCATCAGCTGGCAAAGTAAACTTTCCTAAATGATGGCAGCTGTCCTTATTGGAAGCAAGAACACATCAAAATGATACTCACAAGTCTGGCAAGGCAATTACTGCGTATACTTGCACTCTTCTTGACTATGATGGCAAGAATTCAAGGGAAGCAAAACAGAAATGACAGAAATGACTGGTATTAACAACATATGCGTGATCTACTTCCAGGAGTTAACCAGTCATCTTAAGTTGCATGATATGTACTTGCTTTGGGCGTAGTTCTTTTGGAGTTCAAGATTCTCAACCTTTGTTCCCACTTTGACACAACTGCTGAGATGCAACACTCCTCAGAGCAACACTGGGGCTCACTGGTGCTGGTGATTCTCATCAGAGAGCAACATCAGATTCCAAAAAGAGGGTAGTATAATCTAAACAAGGCACATTATTTAAAATGCCACCTTGAAGTAGTTCTACCCTAGTGTATGTATGTTCCATCTACTCCTTTGTAACTGGGATCATGTCTGTTGTTTGTTCTTTGCACAATCCTTGAGTTGAACACACACCTCTGCAGGGCATGAAGTTTAGAAAACATTCCCCAACTCTCCCTGGGTATGCCAAGATAGCTGCCTTCTTAAGTGCTGACAGTACACATGCATTCTCAAAGGAGAGTTGCTTTCTCATCTCTACCTGAGAGAACCACTTCCCTGCACCCCACCACAGGAAAGGAAGGCAACAGAAAAACTGAGTCAGGTAAACCAGAACTGGCTCCTTCCTTACAGGTCAATCAAGAGCTGGTTTCAAAGGGACGGTTAAGGGTCAATATATAACCTGCACTCCTAGAAAGGACAATCAAAGAAGAGACCAAAGAGCTCAACAGGGAATGACAAATAATCACTCTGCTAAATTGTTCAACCCAGTTTATTCATCATACTAAGTACCTACTATCAGCCTGGCACTGGGTTAGTGCCAGAAATAAAAGTGAGACAATGACCCTGGTCAAGTAGTTCTCCTCCTGACTGAAGTTTAAAGGCTTCTCTTTCTATTCAAAAGAACACATTCACATATTTGCTTGTTTGTGCATAAAATTCTCTAGTAAGAAACACAAGCAACTAATAATATGCAATATCTCCAGGGAGAAAATTGGGAGGCTGGGAGATAGCATGGAAGAGAGATTTATCACTACACACCTATTTACACCTTTTGAATCTGAACCCCATGAATGTATTATCTATTTGAAAGATAAAGTTAGGGAAAGGTGGCTCACACGTATAATCCCAGCACTTTGGGAGGCCAAGACAGAAGGATCACTTGAAATGGAGAGTTTGAGACCAACCTGGGCAACATAGCAAGAACCTATTTCTATAAACAATTTTAAAAATTAGCTGGGCATGGTGGCATGCACCTCTAGTCCTAATTACTCAAGAGCCTGAGGCGAGAGGATCATTTAAGCCCAGGAGTTCAAGGTTGCAGTGAGCTATGATCACGCCACTGCACTCCAGCCTGGGTAACAAAGCATGACCCTGTCTCTAAAAATAAACAGGCCAGGCCGGGCGCGGTGGCTCACGCCTGTAATCCTAGCACTCTTGGAGGCCGAGGCGGGTGGATAGCTCAAGGTCAGGAGTTCGAGGCCAGCCTGAGCGAGAGCGAGACCCCGTCTCTACCAATAATAGAAAGAAATTAATTGGCCAACTAAATATATATTAAAAAAATTAGCCAGGCATGGTGGCGCATGCCTGTAGTCCCAGCTACTTGGGAGGCTGAGGCAGAAGGATTGCTTGAGCCCAGGAGTTTGAGGTTGCTGTGAGCTGGGCTAACGCCACAGCACTCTAGCCCGGGCAACGAAGTGAGACTCTGTCTCAAAAAAATAAAAATAAAAAAAAAATAAACAGGCCAGATGTGGTGGCTCATGCCTGTAATCCTAGCACTTGAGGTGAGAGGATCATTTGGGGTCAAGAGTTTGAGACCAGCCTGAGCAAGAGTGAGACCCTGTCTTTACTAAAAATAAAAAAAATCAGCTGGGTGTGGTGGAACACGCCTGTAATCCCAGCTACTCAGGAGGCTGAGGCAGGAGGATCACTTGAGCCCAGAAGTTGGAGGTTGCAGTGAGCTATGATGATGTCACCACACTCTAGCCCAGGCAACAGTGTTAGACTCTGAATCAAAATTTAAAAAATGAATAAATATAAGGTTAAATTTTTATTGGAAAAATAAATTTCCCTTCTTTTACTAGAATACAGATTTCCTCAACATAGATCCAATAGAGAGCAGCAGTACAATTATGAACTACATAACAACATTTCAGCCAACAATGGCCTATATATACAACAGTGGTCGTATAAGATTATAATGCAGCGGCACTATTCAGGTGTACAATTTTTCACATAAATACTTAGTACTGAGTTATAATTGCCTACAGTATTCAGTACAGGAACCTGCTGTATAGGTTTGCAGTCTAAGAGCAATATGCTACACCATATAGCCTAGGTGTGTAGTAGGCTATATCACCTAGGGCTTGTGTAAGTACAATCTATGATGTTCAAAAACAACAAAATCGCCTAATGACAAATTTTGCAGAACATAACCCTGTTCATTAAGCAATGTATGACTGTATTTCAGAGAGGTCCCTAATATCTCAGCATATGCACTCACACATCAACTGAGGAAGGGAAAAGGCAATTTCTTAGAGTGCATGAAAATAGCTTAAAGACTTAATGTATACATTATCTCATTTAATCTTCATATTCATGATATTATCATGTTTCTTCTACAGATGAGTAGGCTGAGGTTTAAGAAAGTTAAGTGACTTGTTCAAAGCCATGGAGCTAACATGTAGTAGAGAAAGGATTAGAAATCAGGTTCATATGACTCCAAGCCATGCTGCTTTCTGAACGATTTCTTACCTTCCATGCCAATGAGCAGCAGGTTAGAAGTCAGCTGCCCCCAGCCACGCTTTCCTTGTTGTTTATTAATCCAGTTCCAGTTAAAACCCAAAAAGTCCATGACAATCTTCCTGCCCACGGTATCATTGAGTGTTTGCTGCAGATACAACCTATGTTCCCCAAGAAGAAAATCCCATTAGTGCACGCACACACGTCCCTGGTACAGCCTCCCCACACCTGGAAATACAAACCAAAATCCACACCAGCATCTCCCACAGTGCACAGCTGTAGTCATGAAAATCTTAGCCAACACGGATTCTCACAGAACTGAATTCTTACCTATCCTTCTTTGAGCTCTGTTCAATGCCAAACTTTTTACTTTAAAGCAGTGATTCTTAACCCTATATGGGTCAAAGCATGACTCCTTTAAGAATCTAAGGAAAGTGCCCCATAAAAATGCACATATACACAGAACTTTCATACAATTTAAGATTCCTGGAAGCCTATCCATAGACCTTAGAATGATGAATCAGCCTTGCTCCAGAGACTCTCATTGCCTGAGACATCTCCTTCAGCCCTTCATGGCCACTGTGGTAGACTGTACTACTATTCACCAAGAGCTGGTTCCTTCCCTGTGGAAGAACTAATCTTCCATGCCCCCTTGAAGCCAGGCTTGCTTATTTAACTTATTCTGGCCAATAAAATGTCTACAAAGTGACCTGGATTGCTTCCAACTTTAATTTTTCTTTTTTTAAAATGAACCTAACATTATGAACATAACCAACTGTAAATTTAAGAATGGGACCACACCACCGCATCTCCTTCCCTCTGCCACGGCAAATGCAAAGTTCCAGATAGTAATGCTGGGGCAATCAAGGTCCCAGAGTGAACAAGATAATGTAAGAACAAGATGAAGTGACCCAGGACGGACATGAAGCATGTGTGGGAAATAAGTCTTTGTTGTTTCAAGCCTCTGAGCTCTGGCTTGAAGCTTTGTTTATCTTAACTGCTGCAGCCTTCTACAGCTGAAGAAAGACATCTCATCAGGTACAGGCTCCTAACATACCTGAGAAAGGTCAGAAGTTACTTACCGGGTGTGAAAACCCAGACACCCTTGATCAAGGCACACAAGAGAAATTTAAGAGAGTACAAACCTAAAGAAAAGAGACAGAAGCAGCTCTGTGCTGGTCCTTAGAGCATTAATTCAAAAGGCTCAAAGGCATCTCACTGCCTAGAACCATAATATTTAAGGCAACGTTAATTAGAAATCTTGATAGGCTGGAGACATGGAACCTTCAAGATTTGAACGCAACTCCCCAGAAATTAAAACATATGTATTTACACAAAAATTTTGCAAGTAACTTTGAAGGATCTGGTAACAATCCCTAAATATGAATCTAAACAGCATTACTATTATACCTAAACAGTAAATGCTCAAAATAGCTCAAAGAGGATCCTGATACATTTTAACCCATAATTACAACAACCTGTACAATCATACGGTGGAGGTGGCTGGTACTAAAGCCAGCTGATAGGGCAAAACATGTACACAGTATACAATTTTCCTTGAAAACTCTTTAGTCACCCATAAAGTACAAATTACACTAATACTGAGTGAGACAAAATGCTCTCACTGTGGGAGGCAAGAAACTTCAAGTGACTGAAGAACCAGAAGATTCATGTGTCTTATCTCATGCTCATTCTAGGGCATATATTCATTCAATGGAATTACACATTTCATCAGTTTAAACTAATCTCTCTCTCAATGTTGGGTGTGTATGGGAGTGTGCACACACATGCTGTGTTAAATTTGAATAAATTAATGCATGAAATGACTAAACTGAACCAGCATTTATAAGACATAATGGACAAATCACAGTTCATACTTTAAAAACTCTTCTAGTCAAATTTCCACCATTATGACAATGGCTAAGTGTCAAGAAGAAGAAAAAAAGATATTTCAAATCCATTCACCTAGCGACATACTGACACAGCCTGAAGTACTTGGTGAAAGTAATTCCCCAGAGGCAATGTTATAGCGTGGGACTGAATGCTGCCTGAGACCTCCATAAGAGACTGTCCTCCTAAGCAGGAATAAAAGCAGAGAAGAATCACTCTCCTGTGTGTTTCGTGTTTGCTATCGTGATAACAAAAACAAACCTAATCTATTCTTCCCTAAACTATCTCCTTTTCTCCAAAATCACAACAAACTATACAACTTTTCAGCTTGAACTGTCCCCAGCCAGCGCAGTACTTTAGGACAAAGGCTGCAAACTGGCAATCTCACAACTAAATCCAATGATAGACATTTTCGTCTGGCTCCCAGCAACTTTTAAAAAAATTTTGAATTAGTTTATCACATTTAAACATCAAAAGATTTTTTTTAAAAAAGTCAAAAGGTTTTAAATAAAAATTCTGATTCCGAGGCCAGGTGCAGTGGCTCACACCTGCAATCCTTGCACTTTAAGGCAGGAGGATCGCTTGAGCCCAACAATTTGAGACCAGCTTGAGCAACATATTATAGCAAGACCACATCTCTACAAAAAACCAGAAAAATTAGCCAGGCGTGGCGGCGTGCACCTGCAGTCCCAGCTACTCAGGAGGCTGAGCCAGGAGGATCACTTGAGCCCAGGAGTTTGAGATTACAGTGAGCTATGATGACACCACTGCACTCTAACTTGGGCAACAAAGGGAGACCCTGCTCAAACAACAACAACAAAAAATTCTGATTTCAAGCTTCTCTTGAAAAATCAGAATATCTGGCAATGCTACAACTGCACTCCCAAATGGAAACAGAGTTAAGTAATGACTTCTTACTTTGAACAGGGCATGTGTCTTTACTTCATCATAACTTCCACCCAGACAACTTCACTTATTTCATTCACCTACCTGACCATTCTAAGCAACTGTGACTCTCATTTTATGACGAAAAAGATGACAAACTAGAGATTCACAGTTCAAATCTAATTATCCTTTCATCCCTCAAGCTACACAACTAGCTTGCTGTGGCCCCCAAAATCCCTAAGAATAACTCAAACAGGCTGGAAGAGCAAACTATTCACTCAACAGAAATCCAGAGATGAGAGATACCAATCTCTAATCACCCAACTGCACCACACCTTCAAACAAGTACAGGAGAAGAAAACGGATGCCCTAAATCCAATAGAAAACCAATATTTAGGAACTTACCTCTCTTCCCCTCCTCGCTGCTGTATATCCTGCAATTTCTGAACAAACTCATGAAATTTCATTTCCTCCCTATTGGACCTCGGCTTAAAGTTCTGGAAATTAGTCATCTTCTTCTCATCATAGTACAAGAACTTATGGGTGCTAGCACTGTACACAGAGAAGTCTCCATTACCAATATTCTCTTGCAGGTATTCAAGGTCCCATTTCAGAGCAGGATACACAAGATTTGTGTCGGTCAGCACCACGGGCTCCTAAGAGAAAACCCCAGGTAGAGGGGAAAAAAAATGAAGTAATCGCAAGGAGCTGGTGGGTTCTCGGCCCATGACCCCCAACTACTTTCCAAATTGAGATTAATTTCTCCCATTAGCCAGCACGAACCCCTCAAGTTCCATTTTTCTTCGCCTCCCTCACCATCTCTCCTTATGCTCCAGTCCACAGCCCGGCCAGTCCCTCACCTCTTCCACCATTCGCCTCTGACCTCTCCTCCCAACTAGGGAGGAGACCTTCCTCCTCTCCCTACAGACGCGGCCCCGCCCCCCACCTCATTTTCGATCAGCTCCTCCGCCCGGGGGTCGCTCTGACTCAGACGCGGGATGGGCCTGGTGGGGAAGCTGTAACTGCGCAACTGGGATTCATCCCAGGCAGGGCCGAGGGCTTCAGCCTCTTCCCGGGGCCCTCCAGAGCCTGAGGCCACAGCCTCGGCTGCTGTCGCCGCCATCTCTGCCGCTAGGGACGGCCCCCGCCGGAACCGGAAGCTCCGCCTATTCCGAACGAAACCACAACGGAAACCATAGAGGTGAGCTGTGAGAGAGAGCGGTCAAGAGACATTAAGAACGCGGAGACGAGGCTTGCGGGAGCGCCTACCAATGGTGTCTTACAACTCTACACCCTAGGCTCCATCCCCGAAAAACTGGGGCTAGACCTAGTACCCCTGAAGAGGCGTGGAACACCTGGCAAACCAATCCACAAAATATTGCTGCCTCAAAATATTGTGCCCAAGCCTACACAAGGGGCAAAGTAGGAGGCAAGTTTAGTTAGGCATTAAACTTCACACTCATGAATGGGGAGAGAAGCAAACTCTTGACCCACCTAAGGAACTCAGAAGGAAAAGCAGTTGTCACATTGGTAGATGTTGGGCAAAGGCTGCCTGAAGGCCCAAGGCAAAAGTTAAACAGCAAGTGGAATTCTTTTAAAATCAAGGGTGGTTTTCTTTTCTTTAGCATCATTTGATTTCTCTACCTATATCACCATCTCTCCTACTTGAATATATTCTTGCCATGAGAACGTTATTAGTGGCCAACCATGAACATCCCACATTTTTCAAACAATATGTATTGATTGTAAAAGGCCGTATCAATTACCTATATAACTTACTTAGGGAGTTTTTATGGCTGGCTGTGGGAGGTGGAATTCTAAGATGGATCCCAAGATTTACCCCCCATGATGCACACACCATGTATAAATCTCTCCCCTTAAAGGAGATGATGACTGGGAATATGATAGGGTATCACTCCTGTAATTAGGGTACCTTGTGGGGCAAAGATGTAATTAAGATCCCTGATCAATTAACTTTGAGTTAAACAAAAGGGAGATAAGAAACAGAAGTCTGAGAGATTGAAGCCACAGCACATGCTGTCCCGTTTGCTTTGAAGGAGCATACTGCCATGTGGTATGGAATGGCAAGTGGACTCTAGGAGATGAGAAAGATTCCCGGTTGACAGCCAGCAAGAAAGTGGGCACCTTTGTCCTATAAATGCAAATAAATGAATTCTGCCAACAGCCACTGAGCTTGGAAAAGAACACAGAGCCTCAGATAAGATAACCATCCCAGACAACCCATTGATTTCAGCCTGGTGAGACCTGACCTGAGGACCTAGCTAACAGGTACCTGGACTCATGGAATATGTGTGATAATAAATTGATGTCGTTTGAGGCTGCTAAGTTTACGGTAATTTGTTATGCAGCAATAAAAACTAACACACAGGCTTAACTATGTAATTATGCTACAAAGTAACTATGCTACACCAAACTGAGGAGAGGTTTACTTTTGTAGAAGGGTTTGAGGCTGGGGATGGAAATTAAGGCTTTAGTTTCATCTGAAATGTTTTGAATTTTTACAAAAATATATTTATTTATAACCTGGGAATTAAAAATAAATTAGATCAAGAAGATTCCAATAACTAAAATCAGAAATTACACAGGGACATTACTACTGACTTTACAAAAATAGAAAGGCATATAAGGGAAAATTATGAACAATTATATGCTAAAATATTTAAAAGCCTAGATGAAATGGACAAATTCCTAGAAAGGTACAAATTATAACTGATTCAAAAAGAAGTAGAAAATCTGAATAGACCTATTATAAGAGATTGAATTAGAAATTTAAAAAAAAATCCCACAAATAAAATCCCAATACCAGATAGATTCACTGATGAAGCCTATCAAACATTTAAAAAAGAACACCAATCCTTCAATAAACTTCCAAACAATAAAAGAAGAGGGAATACTTCCCAATTCATTCTGTGAGGCCAACATTACCCTGATATGAAAACAAGACAAAGACATTATAAGAAAACCATAGACTAACTTAGGAATATATATGCAAAAATTCTCAATAAAATACCAGTAAACCGAATCTAGCACCATATAAAAAGGATTATATATCACGACCAAGTGGGATTTATTCCAGGAGTGCAAGGTTAGTTCAACATCTGAAAATCAATCAATATAATATACGATATTAGTAAAAGAAAAAAGTGACAATCTCAATAGATACAGAAAAAGCTTTTGACAAAGTCTGACACCTTTTCATAATAAAAACAGGTTTCCAAAGGACTCCATCTAGAAGGTAAAAAGACAACTCATTGAATGGGAGAAAATATTTACAAATCATATATCTGACAAGGGAATTGTATCTAGAGTACATAAAGAATGCTTACAACTCAGCAATAAAAAGACAACCCCATTTAAAAATGGACAAAGATGTGAATAGACATTTCCCAAAAGAAGATATACCATGACAAACAAGCACATGAAAAGATGCTCGACATCATTAGTCATCACAGTAATGCAAATGAAAACCATAATGAGATACTATTCACACCCACTAGCATGGCTATAATCAAAAAGACAGACAATAAGAAGTGTTGATGAGGATGTAGAGAAATTCAGAACCACATACACTGCTAGTGGATGTAAAATGGTGCAGCTGCTTTGAAAAACAATTCCGCAGTTCTTCAAAAAGTTAAATGTAGAGTTGCCCTATGACCTGGCAATCCTACTCTTAGGTATATAACTAAGAAAATAGAAAACATACATCCCTGCAAACACTTATGCAATGTTCATAGCAGCATTATTCATAAAAGCCAAAAAGTTGAAACAACCCAAATGTCCATTAACTGATAAATAAATAAAATGTACTGTGTATCCATATAATGAAATATTATTCAATTATAAAAGGAATGAAGTACTGGTTAGATACATTTATCTAATGTACAACCAAGACCTAAGATAATCATTTTTATAGGTAGGCTTGGATTTCTGATATGAGAAGTTGAGGACTGGGGGACAGAACTCTTATGATTCCATTACTAAGTCTCACTTGGATGCTTGACTATGTGTTTGTAACATAGCCTGTGCTATAACACAGACAAACCTTGAAAACCTTATGCTAAGTGAAAGAAGACAGACACAAAAGGTTACATATTGTATGATTCCATTTATATAAAATATCCAGAAAAGGCAAATCCATACAGACAGAAAGTAGATTAGTGGTTGCCAGAGGGTAGAAGTAGGGGGAATGTGCTAATGGGTATGAGGTTTCTTTTGGTGGTAATGAAAGTGTTTTAGAATTAAATAGTGGTAATGGTTGCACAACTTTGTAAATGTACTAAAAATCACTTTATTGTACACTTTAAAAGGGTGAATTTTATGGTATGTGAATAATAGCTTAATAAAAATAAATAAATTAATTAAACCAACTGTTTCTTGACCTAGATCAGGGCTTGCTATTGGTTGAATGTAGATGCTGTTCAATTATTTTGAATATCAAATAGTGGTGCTCATTTACAAGAGGGCAAGTTGCTGTGTAGTCCTCCCCAAAATTTGTATACTAAATAGTATATATCCATTTTTATTGCTGTGCTACACATTTGAGAATACGTATAATAATAGATTCTGCTCCAATACAGTGATCACCTGAAAAGTCACTGGAAATCTATACATATTTATAATGTGTAAATTATTCAAATCCCAAGTGAAAGCATATTTTCATATGCAAATATAATAATGTCTCCCATTCCTCTGTTGAGTTAAAGTTTGTTACTTGTGGGCCGGTTTGAAATCTATTGACCCAAGTCCTAGCAAATCTGAGGCTTTAAAGTGTCTCTAGAGAGCTGCCTCAAGTAATAGGTTTAATTTTACATTTGTCGGGTTGAGGTGACTGGGACATGCAGATGTAAACACGGACCGAGACTGAGAAGCCAATTAATTCGCGGTCAATTTGTGTGTTGCACCGAGCATCTAAGAGTAAGAGATCAACCAGTTTGGAGATCAGAACGAGAACAAACAAGACCAAGGGCTGAACTGAAGAATGATCACGTTTGGGGATGGAAGGAAGAGGAAACGACAAGCAGCCAGAAAAGAAGAGAATAAGACAGGCTCATTTTACTAGCACTGCTCCTGGAGAGGTGAGTCGGTTGTCTACCTGAGATGCTCAGGTTCCGAGTCCCCTTTATCCCGGGATGGGTCTAAGTCAGCTGAGGGAGAAAAGGGACGCAACAATCTGAAATGTCAAAGAAGCAACCTGCATGGTTTTCTCTCCTTTCCGCTAACGCTCCCAGACTCTGTCCAACCGCTCATCTTCCTACTGGCTTCCCAGCACCATTTTTAAAACCGGCCCCTGTTGCATGATAAAGACTTTTCTTCACTACCGGATTCCCCTGTCGAGTTTGGCCCTGCTCAGCCACCGTGACAGGCCTTTGCGCATGTGCAGAGTGGAACGAGAAGAAGGTGAAGATGGCGGTGGCCAGGGCTGGGGTCATGGGAGTCCGATGGCTGCAAAAGGCGGGCCGGAATGTTGTGCCGTTGGGTGCACGGACAGGTCCGCAAGAACGGGCGAGGCCTCAGTGTGGGAAGGGGATGTCTGAGGTTTGGTGTGTCGGGAACGGGGATCGTGGATGCCGCGGTGGCTGTGTCCGGGTAGGGGGCGGAGGTGGAGTCGATATAACTACAAAAGCGGGTGGAGGGTCGCGGGGTCCTGCGAAGTCCCGGGCTCTAGCCTCTGCAGCTTGAAGCCTTCGGGGCGGCGGGAGAACGGTATGACCTGCCCTCTTCTGCGCTCCAGCCTTCCATATGACCAAGGACATGCTCCCGGGGCCCTATCCTAAGACACCAGAAGAACGGGCCGCCGCCGCCAAGAAGTATAATATGCGTGTAGAAGACTACGAGCCTTACCCAGATGATGGCATGGGGTGAGATGGAGAGTGTGTGCTCTCACCCAAGTAGTGACAGGAGAAGGTCGGCTGGGCTGGGTGGCTGGACTCTGACCCTTTCTCCCAAACCTTGTCGTGACCCCTCAGAGTCAATGGTGTGGGTGCTTTTCTTGGAGGGAGGGGGTGGGTGAGCAGCTGCAGCTGAGAGGACTTCAATTTTCTCCTTGGCTCAAGCTGTTTCCTCAAATGAGAAGACAAGGTTTTAATGTTTCCCTCGGGGACCGCCCCCCTCCCCAACCCCTACAATAGCAGGAACCTTCCTTGGTTCCACCAGAGCATTGGGTTTCATTTAGATTGAGCATCTGCTGGGCTCAGGTGCTGTCATCCAGGCATGTGACCAGGCTGGAGCTGGACTCCTGTCATGAGAACCTTATTTGTAAATGGAGTATGCTATATTTTGTGTCTCCTTTAAACAAAATATTTTTTGCTGTCAAGATTGTGGAAATTGTACCAACTGTTAGGTAGATTAAACATCCAAGCCCTTACTCCAGTTGATGTTATCCCTTCCACTCTCCTCCATGTCTACATCCCTATGGTTAATTACCTGACATGATTATCATCACCTTCATTTCCTGTTCTAGCATTACTCTTGCAATCTTGTTTTCAGCAGCATCTATTCTTCTTGTTTTCCACTCATTTTCTGTGAAACATGTCTAGTTGTCATCATTTCCTATGTTTTTTATTGTGTTGTGAACAAGAGCAGCCTTGGTCACAGTCTTGTAAGATGAACCTGGATTTGTTGGGGGAAAATCTAGCTTAGCAAGAAGTCCCATGAGATGTCTAAGACATGGAGATGAATGCCAACTCTGTGGTTAAGGAACACAGTTGCTCTGAAAAGAATGCTTTTCTAATCTATACCCTTATTGTTTTTAGTCTAATTAGCTGGGTGACTTTGAATTCAGACCCTAAATTTTAACTTCATTTTCTGTCTAAGGGAATCAGAGTTCAGTCATGTGTCAATTAACAACAGGGATACTTTCTGAGAAATATATTGTTAGGGGATTTCATTGTACGAACATCATAGAGTGTACTCATATGAACCTAGATCATAATAGCCTACTCCTAGGCTATAAATATTAATATGTACAGCGTGTTACTGTTCTGAATACAGTGGGCAATTGTACCACGATAGTATTTGTATATATAAACTGTCTAAACATAGAAAAGCTCAGTAAAAATACAGCATAAAAGATAAAAAATGGTGAAGACTTTTTTTCACTACTGGCTTCCCCTGTCACTTTTGGCACCTGTATAGGGCAGTTCCATTATAATCTTATGGGACTGCCACTGTCTAGGTCCATTGTTGACCAAAATGTTATGCAGTACACGTTTGTAATAGATTGCGAAATTCCCTTTCAACTCTAAAGTTAGAACATTGTGTGACTTTTTTTTCTTTTTGTTGAAAGAAGGTAAGAAACCTTGTGTATGTTATAATGTTTCAGAGTTTGACATGAACTTTTACTTCACAATTGGGACTTCTATGGTTAGTTCTGTGCTTAGTGACTAGAACCTGAGATCTTGATTTAAGAGGCAGTTCCTCTGTCCTTAGGTGAGACAGTTATCTCTGTCACTTTGTTTCTTATCTGTTTCTCATCTTTGAGATGAGGAGACTCAATTGTCTGAGACTGCTCACAGCCCCTTCCAGAAGTTCTTTCTGTCTCTCAGGTATGGTGACTACCCAAAGCTCCCTGACCGCTCACAGCATGAGAGGGATCCATGGTATGACTGGGACCACTCAGACCTGAGGTTGAACTGGGGTGAACCGGTGAGAGAATCATATCCCATTTGACCTTTCTTCCTTCTCCCTATGTCTTCCTGGGGATTCTTTCTTTAGCTCAAATGACATCTCTGTCCCAGAAACACTAAGCTTTTCTGTGAAAGGAAACAAGGTCCAGGAATCTGAGATTTGAGGTTCCATGTGTGACACATGTAATGGGACTTCTGGGAATAACCAAAGCTCTGTACTGTGAAAGTTATGCACTTCCATGATTGAGCTGTCCCTGGTCAGCAGAACCCTAGACAGAAGCCAGCATCTAGTCCTGTGTGTGGGTGTGTCTCAGACCTGGCTCTCAGAATATTGCTCCAGGGCAGTAGAATGCCTCTGTCAAACCTTGTATCAGGCTTTGATCACTCTGGACTGCCTGCATTTTTCAGGAATAGTAGAATGTGACAGTTATTTGTCTTTCTGCCTCAGCTGCACTGGCACCTAGACATGTATATCAGGAACCGTGTGGACACGTCCCCCACACCTGTTTCTTGGAATGTCATGTGTAAGCAGCTCTTCGGCTTCGTGGCCTTCATGATATTCATGTTCTGGGTTGGGGAGATGTACCCCTCCTACCAGCCTGTGGTGAGTATCTGAGAAGTGTTCTCTTAGGCACATTTGCTTAGCCCCATTTCCTGAGGGAATGAAGTCTCTGGAGTAGGAATTCAGTCAATACCAAGCTTGGCTTCCTGGAGTCTTAGGAGATAGGAAGATAGGAGGGCCTTACCCATTGGCCTGGCACAAGTACCAGAGCACTGCTCTACCCTTACTTCAGGCACCCATCTGAGTGAGAGAGTACACTTTAGGACTTGGTGAGGAATGAGAATGTGGAAGTCAGCTAGTATACAGAGTTGCCATTTGGGGATTGTACTTACCAATGATATTGCAGCAAGTGATTTTCAAGGTAGAGTCAGAGAATCTTGAGCTGAAACTTTATCCTTTCTTGGACATGCGAAGGGCACTTCTTGTGGTATACTGGAAGCCATTAAGTGTTTATTAAAAGAGCAGACAGTTATTCATTCATTTATTTATTTAGAGACAGGATCTAGCTCTGTCATCCAGGCTGGAGTGAAGTGGTCTGATAATAGTTCAGACAGTTATATTTTGGAGAATGTAAAGGACATAGAAAATATATTCTCTAACTTAAGGAAGTTTAGTTAAGAAAATTTAGGTGAGTGACATGATGAGCAAGATTTGAACAGATATATGGAAGTTTGGCACAGTTTGGGTTTATGTATAGTGAAAGTATGTGCTAAGTGGTATGAGCTGCTCTCAAGGAGAAGAGTAACCTAGATGCTAAAATAATAGGATTTGGGTGGTAGGGAGAAGTTAGAGAAAACATTAGGGGCGAGAGAAAACAATAAAAGAGAAAAGGAGTTGTGAGTTAGATGGAGTGGGACAGGCATATAAAACAGTTTCTAGATAACCAGCTGCATTGGTTTCCTGGTAAGCTGCTAAACATTAATATTCCCAGTCTTCATTTCTTGGAAATCCTAATTCAGTAGCATCACAGTAGGGTCCTAGAATCAGTATTTTTAACTCCCAGGTAAATTCTGATGTACATATAGATTTGGAAATCACTGTATTAAAAAATATTGTGAGGTAAGTTGATCAGTTTAGGTCAGGCAGCTTTTATTGCATTGCTAAGGAATTTGGATTTGATGGTGTAGTAATGCACTAAGTTAACAAATATTTATGGAGCCCCTACTACATACCAGGTGCAGACCATGCTAGGGGTTGGGGATACAATGATGACTTGGTCTGCCTCTAGGTAGAAGGGAGCTATTTTGGGTTTTTGAACAGAAGAGTGTCATAATGAAGGCTGGGTTCTTAGGAAGATTAATCTGGAAGTAGTCTACAGGATGGATTGGAAGGAGAGGGATTGAAAGCAGGGAGGCTGCTGCGTTTGCAGTTGGCTGCCCAGTGCTACCTCTGCAGAGATAATCAATGTCCTGAAGGTAGCTGGTATGTCTGTGTGCACTGACACGAGCCTTCCTACCAAGCCCCAGGGGCTCCATGCTGGAGAGTGCACGTGGGGCTGGGGTGAGCACTAACTTCACTTCAGGAGAGCAAGAAACACAGTATGGCTCTTCCATTTTTCAGTTCTGTAAGCACATCTCCCTTTCTCCTCCCCTTGAGCTGTGTTCTCTGACAGCTGTTTGTTGGTAAAGCCAGCAGCCTCTAATGCACATCCCAGCCGTGTCTCCTCTGTGCTTTCCCCCACCACTGCTCCTGCACGCCTCATTTGCTAGGCCACTTTAGTGGTGGAACCATTAGAGGCTGAGTGACTTAAAGGAGATTGAGTCTGTCTCGACCCGAGAGAGAGTGGGATGGATGGATGCATCGTCTCATTTAGAAAGCATTGCCTCCGACTCTCTTTCTCTCTCTCTCTTCCTCTCTCCCACTCTCCACCTCCTCCCTCCCCCTTTCTCCCTCTCTCCTCCCCTCTCTCTCCCTCTCTCCTCCCCTCTCTCTCCCCCTCCTCCTTTCCCCCTTTTTCCTCCCTCCTTTTTTTTCCCTCACTTTCCCTCTCTCTCACTCATGGTGTAGGCACCACTTCTTTTACAATTTAGGCTTTCTCTCTGCCTTAGGTTGAGCGGGGAAGAGTGCTGTTCCTGCAGTTCTTGCCCAGCTGGGTCTGACCAGAGGCTACTTCGTACCCATTTACCGTGCATGATTATTAACTTAGAATGAAGTGTAGCCAGGTATTAGCTGGATGTATGTTGTTCTTGCTGACCTGTGTTTTTTCCTTAGGGGCCAAAGCAGTACCCTTATAACAATTTGTACCTGGAACGAGGCGGCGATCCTACCAAAGAACCTGAGCCGGTGGTTCACTATGAGATCTGAGGAGGCTTCATGGGCTTTTATGCCCTCTAACTAGGATTCCCTCATTCCTAGAAATTTAACCTTAATGAAATCCCTAATAAAACTTAGTGCTGTGGTATCTTTGCCTCCTTTCGCCAGGAAAAATCACTGCTGTGAAGAACCTCATCCTTTTCCTTTTTTATTCCCCTGCCTTCTATCTGCCCTCTTCCTTGTTTTCCTCTTTTGAAATTGGAAGGATTGGAGGGTGGGAGGTTGGGTGGGGCGGGGGGTTAAGTGCAGATGTTAATTTGTTAATTTCACTGGGCCTGTGAAGGTAGTTGAGGGTTCCAGTTATGCAGCAGATGATAAGGGTAGTTCCTTTTCCCATTTATTGGGTCAAGGAAGAAGGAAGATATTTTCCCAACTTCCCACGCTGGGACAAGATTTACTATTTTCCATAAAAAAATTTTTTTAATAATAGTGGTTAGTTTAAAAAAATTGTACTGTGACATGTTTCAAGTACATTAAACGATTGATAGGTGTTTGGGGCCTGTCTGCCCAATGCTTTGACTGCCTCTGATCTTATTTCTAAGAATATTTCTTATTCCAAAGAAACTTCTGAATCATAGCTTCTTAATAAGTTATGTTTATGAATTAGAGGACAGTTCAGTGAGTTACTACATGTGAACCTATTATTATAATAGCTTCCATTACCTTAATGACTCATCCATGCTCCTATAATAGCCTTAGAAGAAGAAAACCATGTTTTTGAAAGTCTATCTGAATGCATCTGTTTTTAAGTGAACAAACTCGTGTTTTGTGTCCCTTTGGAGACATTTTCTTAAATTATAGTCATACTGTCTGAAAACCTGTCCCATTAAAAAGAGCATACATTTAATGTGACCTATAGAAGTAAGTTCATTCACATTAGCTATTGGGTCTTTTAGTGGTTGTCCGTGCAGTGAAAGAGACCTTTTTTTAAATCTATATTCAGTCTCTGTCCTCTATAGCATTTGACAATAATTTTACAAACATCTGTGGGATTAAGATATATATATATATTTTTTTTTTTGAGACAGAATCTCACTCCGTTGCCCTGGCTAGAGTGCCGTGGCGTCAGTCTAGCTCACAGCAACCTCAAACTCCTGGGCTCAAGGGATCCTCCTACCTCAGCCTCACAAGTAGCTGGGACTACAGACATGCACCACCACGCCCAGCTAATTTTTTCTATTTTTAGTAGAGACAGGGTCTCCCTCTTGCTCAGGCTGGTCTCAAAGTCCTGACCTCAAGTGATCCTCCTGCCTTGGCCTCCCAGAGTGCTAGGATTACAGGTGTGAGCCATGGCACCCGGCCTGTAGGACTAATATATATTAGACACTCATAGGCCCTGGAAATATAAAACCGAGCAAGACAAAATAACTACCTTCAAGTAGCTACCTAGGAGGCTGACAGTTACAAAATAAGGTGAAAAGAATTCTTAAGAGATGTGTGAGTTGAGAAAATGCATTTTCTATTTTGTTTAATCATGTCCTACTTGAAACTGTGAGCTTATGCCTCTGGTTCAGATTTATTTGTTGTGGAATACTCCGTCAGTGATACTTGTACCTCATTCCTTAATTCTAGGTGTTGCCTACGGTTTTCAACCCTGTTTACTTTTCTTCAGGTCTCATTCACTGCTGTGGTGCTAAGAAGTTCAAGAAATACTTGAGTGCTTAGTAGGTAGAAAGAGTGGGCCAGGCACAGATAATGCCTTAAGTAGTCTTCTGACTTCAAAACTCCCAAATCCACATGAAAAGGAACTCTAGAGTTGTGATGCAATGAGTTGGGCCCCATCATGATAACTGGCTCCCCATCTTTGGAGGTATATCAGGAATACAGCAGAATTCATGCATTAAGTGGAAGTTTTGAATCAACTTACATCCAAGCTCTTCAGCTGCCTACAAACCATTTATATTTGGAAGTGCCACAATTCTTTCAACATTAAGAGATGCATATGATCTTGGCTGGGTGTGGTGGCTCACACCTGTAATTTGAGCACCTTGGGAAGCTGAGAAAGGAGTTTGAAAACAGCCTGGGCAACGAACCGCTGGCTCTACAGAAAGTATGAAAATTAGCTAGCCATGGTGGCGTAGGCCTGTAGTCCCTACTTGGAGGCTGAGGCAGGAGGATTGCCTCAGGAGTTTGAAGTTGTTGTGAGCTATGATACCCGGTCTCATATTTATATATAATCTCTTCAAGGCTCCATCTCAAGTTCTCTAGCTCTATTAAAAGGGCACCACTATTTTTCTGGCCTCTCAGGCTCCAAAGCCATAATAATCCTTAACCTATGTTAGGCCAGGCTTTCATCACCTGCTACCTGGATTGTTCTATTAGTCTCTTAATTTGGTACCCTGTCTCCCTCTCTGCTCCAAGGGGTTCCATATTGCTAGACTCAAAATACAATCTTTATATTATTGCATCCTTCCCCGTAATTTTCATAACTCTCAATTATCTGCAGAATTGAACTGACACTTCACAATCTGCATCCAGACCCGCCCCCCCCAGCCACTGTTTACTGTTTACAGTACGGAAAACGCAAGGGCGCGCATTAGCCCGGTTTGGCCCTTTTCTCCTTGTTGGAATGTCACCCATGTTCATGTTCCTGAAATTTCTCAGGAAGCCCCTGGCCCACAGTAGTCTCGCCCTCCACACACCTATAACTCTTAATTAATTCGACCAACGGTTTCTGAGCACCAGTTATTGTTGGGCTGCAGTGCGTCACCGACCGTCATTTATTTACAGCCTCGAGTGCTTTTTACCTTTTCAACTAAATGGATTCCACTGAGAGCTCCTAGGGCTAGGGCGGGTCTTCTCCCGCTTCAATAAATAGATAATGAATTGAATTAGTATTTTCCTTTTTCAGAGGCTGCCCTCAAGCTTTGCTCACGTTGAATAGATTAGAACCTTCTGGCCGGGATCTGACCCACTGCGCCAGGACTGTGCAATCACAGGAGTCCGAAGTAAAAGCAATTTGGAAACGTCCTTTGTGGGTCAGTCCGGGTCCCCGGCTCGGCGCTCCCCGGAACGTGTGGGCGGCGGTGCCCTGCCGGGCCGGGACTACTTTTGGCCCTCCGCAGCTGCCGTCCACGGCGCCCGGCTGCGCACAAAAGCCCTTTGACAGGCCGGCTCCCGCCGCCGCGCCTGTCCCCCTGACCTGGGCCTCAGCACAGGTTCGTATTCCCCCGTGGGTCTGGGGCCCCTGAGACCGGAGACTGTGTTGGGGATCCGGAGCGCTGCTCCGTCCTCGGGAGGGCGCCGAAGGGAGCTCGCTCGCTCCGGAGACCCCGGCCCGCCTGCTTCCCGCCCCCCGCGGGTCCAGTCAGTTCTCCCGGCTCCGGCCAGGGCGCCTGTCAGGGGCCTTCACCACGCCCGCCCTTGGACTGGACTCAGCTCTACTCTCCCCGCGCCCCGGAGTCCTCCTGCCCGACGAGGGTCTCTCTTCAGCGCCGCCCTCGAGGCTTCCCATCCGCCTTGGGCCATGACCTGGCCCGAAGCCCGCACTGAGTCGCTGCATTTTGGCTTAGCGGGAAGGCCTGACATTACCGACCTTGGCGCGCCGCGCTTTGGCGATGGCGGGAGAGAACCTGTGCTGACCGACCTCCCTAGGGACTGGACTGCCAAGGAGAGCTGGCGCCCTCTTTCACAGCAAGATCTGTGCTGCTCTTGGTTGAATGGTCGTAGCTCTCCTCTCTCCCCTCAGGCCTCCTCCCCCATGGCCAATCTGACCCCAGCAGGATCCCTTTTTGTGAACAGATGCTGCTGAACAAAGTGAATTAAAAACCCATTTTCCCAATTCCTAGACTGTCAGCGACTTAAACATTTTATGGAGTTTAGTTTAGACCAGCATAATGGTTAAAAGTACGGGCTTTTAACTCGTACATCCCGGACTTGCCAGTTGTCTTCTCTGTAAAATGGGGATAATAATAGTGCTTACCTTAGAAACTTTGAGAGGATTAAATGAGATATGCACATCAAATGCATAGTTGCTAATCGCCGCTTTTACTTTTGTTATTAGGGGATCTTTCCCCAGAAACATGAAAGTGGCTTTGACCAGCAGGTGGCATTGGTGACTGTACAGTGTGCAGCTGGTCAGCGGATACCTGATAAAGCCACAAGTGTTTAGAGGTCCCCTGGAAATCTTGGCTTAATTGACAACCTAAAACTTTCCTCAAGTTGGACAGTGTGTTAGAAATTACTGTTACTGGCGGTTGAACGCCTCCATTCTTTTTTTTTTTTTTTTGAGACAGAGTCTCACTCTCTTCTCCGGGCTAGAGTGAGTGCTGTGGTGTCAGCCTAGCTCACAGCAACCTCAAACTCCTGGGCTCAAGCCATCCTCCTGCTTCAGCCTTCTGAGTAGCTGGAACTACAGGTGCATGACCACTCCCAGCTAATTTTCCTATTTTTAGTAGAGACAGGGTCTCACTCTTTTTCAGGCTGGTCTCCAACTCCTGAGCTCAAGTGATCCTCCTGCCTTGGCCTCCCAGAGTGCTAGGATTACATCCTTGAGCCACTGAACTCCGGTTCTTAATCTTGCAATTGGAGAATAAAGCAAGAGATGGTTTTGAAACAGCAAGCAGCAAAGTTTATTAAAGCAAAAGTTCACTCTTAAAGGGGTTAAGAGCGGACTATGGCACTAGGGTTTCTTTGGATTTCTAATCAGCAAGTGATAGCACACTCCAAAAGGGGTAGGAGTGGGCACACATCCCAGCAGACAGTGACACTGGGGATCTCTTTGTCATCCCTTCTTCTCTTGTCTGGCCTCTCCTCCTTCATGATGTCTCTTCTTTTTTTTTCCTTGACCAATGGGGATGTTGTCTCCTTCCAGCTGTCGGGCAGGGGGAATTTTTCACCTTATATGGTTAGACCGAATGTGTTGTGGTGTCCAAAGCCCATGGGGTGGGGGGGGACTGTAATGTATAATGTGCCCTATGTTGTTTTTGTTATGTTTCTTGTGATAGTTGTAGCTCCCCTTATGTTGTTATGGTTACAGTATATTCTCTTACTCAGTATCCCATTTGTTTACATTGCTTGCTTTTGTATTTTCTCTGCTCATGTCCCACTTTTCTTATACTAACATTCTGTGTAAGAATTCCGTATAACACGGCTACCCTTATCTTGCAGTGTGTGTTTTACTTGGTGTCTTGTTTGTTTACATGGCCTGTTCTGTACTTCCTCTGCTCATATCTCACTAACAATACTACCTCCTATTTTTGTAGGTGAGACTGATCTGACTATGGCTTGCTCAGGCAGGTCAGTGTGAGTCCTAAGTTTCTTCCCTCAGGTTCAGTGTAATTTAAAAAAGAAAAAAAAAACCTTTCTGCCTTTCTGCTAGCCTGTTGGGATGGGCCCTTGAAGATGCATTAGAATTAGATTGGAAACCACAGAGTTGAAATGGATATCTGCATACTTTCAACAAATATTTATCGAGCATTTACTATGTGCCAGATATTGGTCTGGGCACTAGTTATAACATGGTGAACAAAGCAGACTAGCTCTCATGGAGCTTACATATTAGTGGAAGAGACCAATAATGTAAATGTAAATAAATAATTATAAATTGCTAGGAAGAAAAAAATTGAGGCTGGTTTTGATTGGGTGGTATACCTCTTTAAGGAGGTAAGAAGCTGAGCCCAGAAAGATATGATAAGGAGACATTCATGCTGAAAGTAAAGGGAAAAGAATTCAAAGTATAGGGAACAGCATTTGCAAAGGCTCTAAGGTAGGAAAAAGTCAGGAAATGAATAAAGGCTAGTGAATAAAGGCTGGAGCACAATGAATAAGGGGAAAAGTGGCAAAAGATGAAGTTGAAGTGGTAGGCTGGAGCCTTTGAATAGAGCTCAAAGGAGCTTGAATTTTATTGTGCATGTGATAGAAATCACTGAAATATTTTAAGAATGGAACGCCAAAATCTTATTTTTTATTTTAGAAGTTCACCCATGCTGCTGTGTAGAAAATGAATTGGGGCCAGGTGTGGTGGCTCACGCCTGTAATCCTAGCACTCTGGGAGGCTGAGACAGGAGGATTGCTTGAGCCCAGGAGTTTAAGGCTGCTGTGAGGTAGGCTGATGCCATGGCACTGTAGCCTGGGCAACATAGTGAGACTCTGTCTCAAAAAAAAAAAAAAAAAAAAAGAATGAATTGGGTAATGGATGAGTACCAAGAAGATAACCAGTTGGGACACTATTATAATAATTCAGGTGAGAGATGCTGTTATCTTCAAAAAGATTGGTGGCAGTGAAGATGGAGAAAAGTAGACAGATTAAGATATGTTTTGGAGGTAAAATCAGGAAGACTAAATGATGGATTAGAGGGGAAGGAGGAATCAGAGGGATATTCATGTTTCTGGGTTGAGCAGTGAGTGGACAGTGGTACCATTTACCAAGATGAAGAAAATCAGAGGAAGAATAAGATTTGCAAGGAAGCCATGGTTGAATAGAGAATTCCATTTTAGAGAGACTGTTTAGGTATCTTTGCTATATATCCAAGTTGAAATATTGATTAGCAATTGCACATAAGAACTTGCACATAAGAAGCTCAAAGGAGAGATTTGTGCTGGTGATACACCCATATGCTGATGACTTTCAAATTGCACACAAGAACTGGAAGCTCAAAGGAGAGATTTGTGTTGGTGATACACATTTGAAAGTCATCAGCATATGGGTGATATTTAAAGCCAAGAAACGGACAAAAATCACCGAGAGATTATCTGGCTTGATGGTTATCACCATTGAGCCTGTGGCAACCAGTGTGGTTCAATATCTTTTGGGGTTTAAAGCATTAGATTTCAGTAATTCGATAAATGACCTGTCCTTAGATCTGCAGATGGTCATGTATTTGTCACCCTATGTTGCCCTGAAATGCCCCATCTCGTGGTGGAGAAAGAGAAACAAGATCTTGTGTCCACAGATGCTCCCTGGATCAGGCTATTACACTTGCTGGTTTCTATTTTCAGTGGGCCGAGGGCTATTCCAATTTTCTGCCACCTACCAGACAGACCATGAAGCTGAAAGAACTTGAGCGGCCAGCTGTCCAAGCATGGAGCCCAGCCAGCCAATACCCTGTGTATCTGGCCACAGGTATGGTGATACTGTGGATTAGGATTCATTAGAAGTATGTAGGCTGAGGGGAAATTTAGTATCTAGAATTCTTTACTGAGCCTCAGAAAAAGCTTTCAGATCATGGAAAGGTGGGGGATGGCTCACAGCATAAGCAAGGGGATATTAGATGTTTTGGGGTACTTAAGGGTAGCCTTGGACTCTGGCTCAAGTCTAGGCACCTCACGCTTTCTTGCTTTCTTTGGAGTTAGCCTTTGAGAAAGGGTATACCCAGTCCTCTCCTATTCCTCCTCCCCTCTACTCCTTAACCCTTTTATACCAAAAATCTGTGCATATATTGGTGTTCATATGCTGCCTCTTCTTGACTTTTCTTGTGCTTAGGAACATCTGCCCAGCAGCTAGATGCCTCCTTTAGCACAAATGGCACACTGGAAATCTTCGAGGTTGATTTCAGGGACCCTTCTCTGGACTTGAAATGCAAGGGAGTCCTTTCTGCCTCAAGCAGGTACTATGTCTGAACTATTGATGGGTATGCAGGGCATATCCTGATGAGGAATCCTGGGAGTAGTGTGTACTTCTCAGGGCTCATGAGGAGACAAGTGAGGGGAGAAGGAGCTTTGCCAAGTTGGAGAGAAGTTAACTCTGAGCTTATTTTGCAAAAGGATTTTGAAAACAACCATGCCCAGCTTTCTGGTCAACAGCAGCAGCAGCAGCAGCAGTTCAGGCAGAATGCATGTGATAGAGATACATCACACCAGCCTGGACCCACGTGTACCTGATCTCTTTTTGAACCCGGAAATGTTGGCTCCTTCTTCCCTTGGCTTTTGTGAAAATAACAACCTTACACAATATCACCCTTTTCTGTCAACAAAGAAAAGAACAAATGACTCTCTCCTCATTGCTATTAGGCACTGATTGGTTCTCATGGATTTCATGGCTCTGGCAGTCTTACAGGGCTATATACTGTCATTCATTGAGCACATATATTCATGGCAGACATTGTGGTATGGGTTCTGTATGTTTTATTTATTCCTCAAATTAAGCCTAAGCATTAAGTATCATTATTTCCATTTTACATAGGAAGGAACTGAAACTCTGAGAAGCTAGGATTTAAGTCTAGGCCTATCTGAGTCTAAAAGCTACCTTCTTGTCATTATTCTACTGTTCTTTTTTTTTTGAGACAGAGTCTCACTCTGTTGCCTGGGCTACAGTGCCGTGGCGTCAGCCTAGCTCACAGCAACCTCAAACTCCTGAGCTCAAGCGATCCTTCTGCCTCAGCCTCCCAAGTAGCTGGGACTACAGGCATGCGCCACCATGCCCGGCTATTTTTTTCTATATATTTCTAGTTGGCCAATTAATTTCTTTCTATTTTTAGTAGAGACGGGGTCTCGCTCTTGCTCAGGCTGGTTTCGAACTCCTGACCTTGAGCAATCCACCCGCCTCGGCCTCCGAGAGTGCTAGGATTACAGGCGTGAGCCACCGCACCCGGCCTATTCTACTGGTCTTTTAAAGGTTTTGTAAAAGTGGGGCTTACAATCTGAAGCAATGGTCT